>VZTO01004448.1:0-14946 GCA_013400615.1 Syrrhaptes paradoxus
CTGTGATTCTGTGAAGTTTAAAAGCCTCATCTTCCATTCCCCATTAAACTTCTAGTTAGACCTGAAATTTTAGCCTTTAGACATATATGCTCTAGTTAGGCATCACAATACTAAAAATGCCCAACTTGTAAAGCATTAACATCTGTTTACCACAGTGCGATGAAGGTGAATTTTCATTATCAGTCTAAATTTTCAGTGAAGTAATTAGGTAATTTAAAACCTTCCTGTTCATGGATCATCTATATACCAGTTTAGTTACAGTTGGATCCAGCATGTCAGAAAGAAAACCACATATCTGTGGCTTCCCCATTCATCTCTTCCCCACTGAGCATTGCATCCAATAAAATTTTTAAAAAATTTATAGACTAGGACAAGTGCACCCATGAGAAGAGATGTTTAATGAGAAATGGCTCTGACTTGACAGAAGAAAGTTAAGTTACAGAAAAAGTATGCAGCAAATCATAAAGTACTAAGCTGGATCCCATCTCAGCTACCATTAGTATCGGTTGGAACTAATCAACCATAAGAAGAGCAACAAGATCTTGGCTAATGCAATGCAATTTATCTGAAGATAACTTGGTAGTTTGAAACTGTAACTAAAAGAGATGTGTTAAGTGAAAGAGAAAGAAATAGATGTTAAGAAAAAAAGTTCAGAAAAATATCAGTGTTTAGTGTCTGAATGCAGTAAATAAGCCCTCCTCATTCCCAAATCAGATCATGTTTTTCACTCCTGCTATTATCAGGGCCAGAGAGCATTTCTTTTAGCTTCACGGATACACTGGACAAGATTTTACTTCCTTGTCCTGACATATTGGATGAAAAACTGGACATGAGCCAGCAATGTGTGCTTGCAGCCCAGAAAGACAACCGTATCGTGGGCTACATAAAAAGAATCATGGCCAGCAGGTTGAGGAACGTGGTTCTGCCCCTCTATTTTACTCTCGTGAGACCCCACCTTGAGTACTGCATTCAGCTATGGAGTCGTCAGCACAGGAAAGACATGGACCCGTTGGAGTGGGTTCAGAGTAGGGCCACAAAAATGATCAGAGTGCTGGAGCACCTCACCTGTGAGGAAAGGTTGAGAGAGTTGGGGTTTTTCAGCCTGCAGAAGAGAAGGCTTGGAGGAGACCTTACTGCAGCCTTTTAATACTTAGGGGGGGCTTATAAGAAAGATGGGGACAAACCTTTTAGTAGGGCCTGTAGCAATAGGGCTAGGGGTAATGGTTTTAAACTAAAAAAAGGTAGATTCAGACTAGATATAAGCAAGACATTTTTTACCATGAGGTTGGTGAAACACTGGAACAGGTTGCCCAGAGAAGTGGTAGATGCTCCATCCCTGGAAACATTCAAGGTCAGGTTGGACAGAGCTCTGAGCAACTTGATCTGGTTGAAGATGTCCCTGCTCATTGCAGAGAGCTTGGGCTAGATGACCTTTAAATGTCCCTTCCAACACAAAACATTCTATGATTCTATGTACATTTGACTACAACATCTGCAAAGTTGAGGGGCTTTTCTTGGGACTGGATGTTTTTAAGAATGCCAATGAATACAAAAATACTGGCATACTACAGTAGAGATTCTATTTTACCTTTCCATGGCCCTTATTCAGCCTCTGTTGCTACAATAATTATGTGTCAGCCAGCATATTTTTAATGTATGTGAGTTCACAGTACCAAAGTCATGACACCTTGGTGTCAGATTAACAAATGGGGAATTAAGTCACAGAAGGGCTAAGGGGCTTGCAATGGAGAAAGCTGTAGCAGGGAAGGAATGAAAGACTTGATCTTCAAAGTTATGGACTGACATACTGTCACTAGGCCATTTTTATTCCAAATTCATACTGGGACTGCAGCTAGATTTAGGAAAACAATAAATTAAAAAGCAAATTCCCTTACTCTTCTTTAATATCTATGCAAAAGAAAACATTTTCTAGAAAGCTTTGTGATGGGTTAGCCCTTAGCTGGGGGCCAAACCACACACACCTGCTCACACAATTCCTGCCCCCACGGAGTGATAGGGGAGAGAATTAAAGGGGTAAATGGAAAAGAGGACTCGTGGGTTGAGATAAGGACAATTTAATAACTAAACTACAATAATATTGAATATAATACTATATACAAATATACAAATGAGTGATACACAGTGATACTGACCCCCCTGACCTGATGACCAAAGGCTCAGCCTGTTGACAGCTAACGATCCCAGCGCTACACTCACGATTCCGCCAGATGGGGGGTGCACCGCTCCTGGAGGCACTCACGAAACAGAGATAACTGTCCGAGCGTCCCAGACCAAGAGCTGACCAGAATGTGTATTTGGGGGGGGAAGGCCTTGGGAGAGCAATGCAGAGCCAGAAGAGAGGACCGAAACCGAAAAGCACCGGAACCAGGAAGGGAAGGGATGATCTACTGGAAGGGTCCTCACCTATATACTGGGCATGACGTGCATGTTATGGAGTAGATGATTGGCTCTTCTGAGTTTCAGTCTTAACCTAAGAGCAAATCCTAGGCTAGCAGCTGTCTGCAAAGAGCAAAGAGGCTCAACAACCTTGAAGTATCCTAGCAATAATTATAAACATTCCTTTCTTATCAACTTTTCTGAGCATAAATCCAAAACATAGACTCTTGCTAGCTACTTATGAAGAGAAGAAAAAAAAAAAGTTAACAGAGTTAACTTTAAGAAGTCTGTCTCTGTTTAACCCAGGACAGCTTCAACATCAGAATTTTGGATAGGAGCCTGACCTCTGATTCCTGAAGGGCATTTCAATTTCAGCTCAACTTTCTTATGCTCTGAGCAAGCATGTACTGTGTTTTCATGAGGGTAAATGTCTTTGTGACCAAAGCTTCTGTAATGGGTTCTCACAGGGCCTAGTTCTGAGACTTACCAGCTCATATGCCAGCTCCCCAGATGCTGTAGCATCACAGAATTAGTATCACACCATACAGGTTACAGCAAACACTTAAAAGATAATGATGTAAAGTATAAAATGATCTAGTTGAATCATAAGGACAAGTCTTCCCAGATCCAACAAAATGAGTTGCAAGAGAGAATAGGAACAGCAGATATATTAAACCAAAGGTTGTCTGGAGGCAACAAGTGAGATTAAAATATAGTCAAAATAATAGTTTAAAAAAAAAAAGTAATATTGAAATTGCCATGCTGGGTTGATGACCATCCCTGGAGGCATTTAAAAGACCTGTAAACGTGGCACTTAGGGACATGGTTTAGTGGTGGACCTGGTAGTGTTATGTTACTCAATGATCTTAAAAGTCTTTCCCAACCTAAATGATTCTCTGAGTCTATGATTTTTAGCATTTTTGAGTTATTTCATCATTGCCTCTTCAGAAGTATGTATGTGTTGCATGGAACATACAACAATTAATAGTTTCTGCCTTAAAGCGGAAAAAAACCCCAAACCAAACCTGCATACCAACTCTAACATTCTGTATACTTGAGACATATGGAAAAAAAAAATATAAAAAATTCCACACAAACCTCGGTCACTACAAATGCATTCTCACCTGAGTTAGAGTAAACAAGCAAGACTTTTGATGGTGTTTTCAGCCAGGGTCGTAACAACTAAAACTGCATTAGTGAGACAGAATTTTTTTCTTCATCCCATTGAAAATCTGAAGTAGAAGTCAAGAACTACCAAGTTTTGCATTATATGTGAAACTGTAACAGCCTGATTTTTAAAATCCCTGAAGCCTTGAGGGGAATAACTTTTCAACAACTAAAGCTGTGAAAGCTGTTGGCAAGGGCAACATTAAACCACTATGTCATCGATTTTGGCTCTCACCATTGTGACTCAAACAAACACATGGCCTGCAATCATTTTAAAAGCTGTTGCTTTTAAAAATCAGTCCAACTGTGCTACTACCTACAGTTCCTCGTTACTCATTGCATGAATTTAACAAAAGATTTTCCTGAAAAACAGAACAACCACTAAGCACATGTCTGATCACAGCTAACAAGCACATTGCTATAAAAACTGTCCTAGGCATGGAGAGAACAATTAACATAGGACCATCTGGACTGCTATAGTCAGTGGCCATTCAGTTAGATGCCTACATATATTTCGTAATTTCAATTTTCCAGACTTCATCCTTCTGATTAAATTTTCTTGTGAACCTAACCCAAAATCTACTAGCTTAAAGACAGTTACAAAAAAAAAAAAAAATTAAAAAAAAATCTGCATTTGTGATGAAGTTACTGAGGCACAATCAGCTGCTTTTGAGACAAGTTAAGCCGACACGATCCAGGTCTGGTCTAGAAGCCATGCAGTCATTTTCATATGGGACAGTCAATGAGCTGACAATAACTGCATCCTAGTCTTCCTCCAAGTAACCTCATTTATGAATTAACGATAACAATAACATTAAGATTAAATTAAATATAATAATAATAAAATAACAAATAACAATATCAATTACAGAATCAACTACATTTGCTAGATCTTCAATGCAAAATATTTTCTCTGGCATAATTTGCTTTTGTAAACAGAACTTACATTTTTGTCTCAATTTACTTCAATTTTTTTCATTATTAAGTAATATTGTATCATATTCAGATCAAGCAAACTTGTTCTTTTCAACCCATTTTTCCCATGATTTCTTGCAAAGGCACCATATTAGCTCTTTTATAGTCAGATGGCATGACCCTGATGTTGAGATGCTGATTAAATTCATTTTCCAGATATTCTATATTTACAACTTTCTGTCACAGTTCTTGGAAATTCTGTGATATGGATTACTTGACTGTACTAACATGAGTGCATTATTTTCTTTGAGTTTTCTATGTTATGTGTAGCTTTCAATTCTTCACTCTGGTCTGCAGTAATGATTAACAATTCCATTTAAAACCTTCATAAAACATTCATCTGTTTTTAGGGTCACTGACAGATTATCATCTATATCCATCTCTTCCTGCAATGTAGTGCCATTCCACTTTGGTTTTTTTTTGTTATTTTTTAAATTTGTATAGCTAAATAGGTTTTAATTTTTATTTCTTTTGCAAGGTCTAACTCAGCTTGACTTGTACTAGTTTTCATTTTACCTCTACACTTTCTGACCTCTTCTTTGCTGGTTTCTAATATCCTTTCTGAAGTGGCTGTTTATCCAGCTGAGTCTGGAGTCATGTCCTACAGCTTGTACCCTTTGTTTGAGATACAAATTCTAATTATTCTTGTATCATTATTGTTTTAAATAAATTGTTAGCTTAATTTAATTCTCTGATCTTCTCAGCCCAATTGATTCAGTTGAGTTAATGAAAAAACTTTCCTAATTTCTTAAAGTCTGGCCTTTTGAAGGCAAAAAAAATGTGCATTTGAATTGAGAGGCCTTAAATTAAACTGACTCTTTGGTTACTCAATGGAATTATTTTCAGTTGTTTTGTCTAACTTACATATATATCTTCTGTCATCACAAAAATGAAATTGCACTCTTGTGTCATTGCTCTTAGTCTTGATTGCATTGGTCCCACCTACTAGCAAAATAATCTAGGAATAAACTTTCAAAAGTATTTGGATATTTGTCTGCACTTGAACTTGGGCAGAACATTTCTGGGCATTCAGATATTGTTCTGTGGTCACAGACATTTGTAATCCACTTTCCCTGTCAGAATCTGTAACAAAATGAGTGATATCATTGCCCATTTTTCTTCTCTTCTTTCACTTCTAACTACTCTATAGATGAAAAATTTCAGAAAAAAAAATTAGATCCGCTGAAAGGAATTATCAATAAAATTTTGTTTGTGGGGATGAAAGCAGAAGTCTGTGAGATGCTCATACTACCACACAAGAATAATAAAAGACACCACTAAAAAGTTCAAATTTAAATTTGAAGACTCTTATTGTAACAAAAGATAAAACTACACATCTCGTTTCACAGGTTTCCAAAGGAAAATAATTGCAGATTAGAAACCATGAACCATTCTGTGTCTTAGTCCCACATTAGAGTTCTCTGCCTTTCTTATTGAAAAATGAAATCCTTAGGGACTGCCTACTATGGACACCGGCAATAATATGTCAAAAGCCTGAGCTATATAGACACACTCTGCTATCATACTGCTGGTTTTGGCCTTTCTAAGGCATATTTCCATCTGTGTGATAGAATTCAAATCAAGGTATATGAATGCTTTCAAAGACTTCCTCTGTAAGAGACCTTTCTTACATTAATTTGAGATTATAAGAAAATTAGGCTCTAAAAAGCAAAAGAGTAAATCTAGTCTGCTGGGGAGAGAATACAGCACCAGCCTTATTAACCTACTTAGAAAAGGTAAACCAAACCTGTTTTATTATACAACATGGTTCTTATTTTTAAGAGTAAGGTAGAAGGTACGTGTCCTGCTTTGAAATAAAAAGTGATTAAGTTTGGTAGTAACCTATCACTTAATTTATTAATGTAAAATTAATGAATGACATTTGTTTTAAATGAAATCATGTGAAACAAGATAAACTGATACCATTAGAAGAAAAGCCTTTACTTCATTCCTTGGCTAAGTATGATATGATGTTACAGTTTTTATCTGTAACTCCTTAACAGTGCAATACCAATAAACTTTAAGCCTTTCCTGTGGGGAAAGGTTTATTCAGTCTCTAAACATAATCATCCCTGGCATCGTCATTCCAGAAATCGACAATGGCATCAAAGACATGTTAGTTTTATTCTGTAGTTTTTCTGTTCCCCTGGGACCTTGGATGTCTCAAACACTTCTCATTTATGCTTAAAGTAAAATTAAATCCTTTCAAAGAGGAAAGATGTTCAGACAAACCCACTGAGTTACTTTGTGCTTTTTCCTCATTTAGCTCACTTTCTGACCAGTTTCCAAAGTTGTGAGCTTTTAATCCTGTAAGACTGCTAAAAAGGACTGAATCTCATTTTGTGTGAAAAAGCTGAAAATACAGCTCACTCTGAGATTAACCTCCTGCTTCCCAAATTTGACAAAAAATTCTTTAAGGTAGAAAAAGTTAAAGGTTTATTCAGGTGAAAAAGAACAAACTGTACAGAAATACAGAGATGGGGAAAAGGTCAGGAGGTAAAAAGAGTTATTGGGTTAAGATTTGGCAAATTATGCACAGCTAGTACGTGAGAAATATTGCTACCCTAGCTGTTCATAAATAAGTTCATAAATATGTGCATAAAGAAACATTAATAAATGACTTATAATTATATATTTCTAAACTCTCTAATTCTGAATCTTTGTGGGAAATGATCTTCCTGTCACAAACAATATTCCTGAGCCTTAATTTTTTTTTTACATTCTACGCAGAAAGAGGACAACAGAATACTCAGTACCCCAACCCAAAGTCAATCACAATAATTCTCATGTCTATTGAGTATTTAATTATTAATATCAAGAAAAATGCTTCAACAGGAGGCATTCATAAAAGCTCATCCTAGAGCTACCACCACCATAGGAGAATGTAGGAGATGCAGGAAGATGCAGAGGGTTAGAAATGGATGTTCAGGATGTTTCTCTGTATAACTCCAGGCAGCATTCTGACCAATAAATCAATGACTATCCTGACATGTCTTCCTCATGTTAAAACCTAAGTCTTTTAAGTGAAAGCATAGACACGACTGCTATGTTTCCAGCTAATTGTTCAATATTGATGGACTGACATTTTTCATTAACGAGTCCCAACTAAGTGAATTTCTTTCTTCTGGAAAGTGACTTGCAAGTTATTCACTTCCATTGATATTTGTATCATTCTGTATTTACAATTCACCCTCGAAAATACATGACTGATAATATTTCTGTGCCTTGATAAATTCATTTTCAAATCATAAAAAATGCTGTGAAGAACTGTCCAAACATTTCTGTATCATACCCAAGTAGAAAGGTGTTTGATTTTATTTTGATTTTAGATAAAAGAAGATTCACCTCATCATGAAAGAAATTCATCTTACTTTGTGTCAGATCATAATCTACATACCTTAATATTGTCCCATGAAAAAAGAATACTGGTCTGTTTCATAGGCTATTATGAGGTACAAGTTGTGACCACTAGGCACTATAGTAATGAGAAGTTCACAGACTGCCTTACTTAGGTATTTGATGCTATTCATCGCAAGCATCTTTTAAAGCCCAGTTTTAATTAACAAAAATTAAAAAAAATATTGCAAAACTGATTACTCTTTTAATAAGTATGTTCTCAGATTTTATTAGAATATTTGCTTAGTTTCTGCAGTGAACATTAATCTATGCAATATATTCTTTGCTTAAACACATTTGGGTCTAAAAGCTCAATTAAGACATGGTAAACATCTTTTAAATAGCAACTCTACCCTTTGGATTCTAAATCTCTATTAAAATTAGTTTAAAAGTATCCATTCCATCTTATGTATGCATATGTATATATAAATGATAAACCTGAAGTTAACATAAAATATGAAATGATACACAAGAAAATAAAAAATTAACAATATGCAACTCAATTACACAGGCTAGGATCTCTGTTTTCCTTGATAAGTCACTATAGTGTATCTAATTTAAGATTACAAAGCTGTAGCTGAAGCTAACAGTTCTGGATGTTTGTTCTAAAGTGAATCTAAAGAGAGTAATCACATTGACAGGCATACACAGAGAGCAGAGAAAAAGCACAGTGTTAACAGTCTTATTTTTCTGGCAATACATTGGAGGAGTTCAAAATAAGAATGCAACATGAAAACAAACCACACTTTCAGATTCAAACATGCTTTGGGTTATGCAAGGCAGAAGTGTAAAGCTGAGGACAGTCATCATATGTGTCATCACTGAACAATATTGTCCTCTATAGCTAGTTACGTACATCAGAGGTTTAACCACTGAGTCATCATTAAGTCACAATATCCTATAAATCTTTCAACTATGTAAATAAAGTGGGTCACTTTAAAGTCTCATAATTTTAACTAATGCTCCAGGTTAACAAATAATGTTCAAACTGTAAATACTTCATATATATTCAAATTAAAGGTAATCAATACGGTCAAAAATTAAACTTTCACTCTGTAAATTTGTCGTTGTTTACAAATGTCACTCGCAGATTCTATAAAATACTTCAACAGAATTAAATTAAAATAACAGTCTGTGCCAACCTTCCTCCCTTTCCACAGGCTTAGTTCCTTGATACATTTAATGATCTTGTTTCAATTCAGTAGTAATACATTATGAAAATCTGGCTATCCAAGCACCTTTGTAAAACATCTTTTATACTACTATTATTTTTTACCTACTGACATGTCTTTAACAGTAAGCTGTAATCTAAAAAGTTGACAATAAAAAAATTGAAATAAGATCTAACTTTGTACTTATAACACTGAAATAACTTTGTGAACAGTGTTAAACATTTTTCCACACTTTGATCCAAGTATCAGCTATCTAGTGTGTCTATATTTTTTCATTTTTAAGTAGAAGTGCTCTTTGTTGCTATACTGGAATTTGTTTTTAATATAAAGTACTGCAAAGAGCTGTGTTATCTAAATTTAAATTCTGACCCCAATCACTTTTTAGCTGTAGTAAAGGAAAAGTTCTTTCAGTCTCCTCATGGATGAGAAATCTATCAATTATGAACATATTTTGATTAGAAAGAGAAATAATTTTAGTAGCAATAAAAGACCATTTCTAGAATTCTGCTATATGTTTTCTATGATAACATAGTTACTGGTGCTTCAAAGAAAAAAAAATAATTCCGTCTCTGAGCCAAATTGCATGTTATCAAACAGATTAAGCTTTTTTTAACTGTTGTATTTTTACTTACTTTAATATTACAACCTATTACGTTGTTAAAATTGTCACTGCTATCACTTTTCAGACTTTTCTATTTAATAAAATTTGGTGATGAGATTCTGAATTAGCTTTAAAAAGAAACACTGAAGAACAGAATTTCTGAGTCATTACAACATACTTGTAGTTCCCTCTTCTGTTTCCATGTCCAGGAAAAATCATAGGGTGCAGAGAGGATCAAGTCTGCTGTCAGAACACAAACCTGGGGCAAGGTGACAAGCTTAAGATGAGACAGTACATATGACACTGGAGAAAATGTATGCAAGGGGGTACCTCACTGCTTCTGTGTGCATAAGAAAGGTGGGAGATTGACCTGTTACTATGGCAGTCACCTTGTAACTCTGAAACAAGCCCACCGCAGGGCCTCAGCAGTTCTCCAGCAGATTTGAAAGGAGACACTTGTTACCCTGTCTTCAAATACAGTCATGCAAACCTCTCATAGCTCCATGTCATTCTAAAAATTTTGAAAGTTGCAATATACTAGTTCCTGGGGTTCGTAAGCATACACATGAGTGAATAGGTACATTAACTTTCTCATTACACGAAACTGTTACACATGATTTACCTTTTCTGCAGGCAGGGTTTATGGCTGCTCACCAGCTTCCTGAATCAGCAGAGCTCTGAACTGGGAGGGATTTAACAAATAACACAAAGAAATCACAACAACAGCAACAAAAGGTCAAAAATCCCAGCAAAGGACTGATTTTACCTATCTAATTATTGGCAGATTTAACCTATTCTGAAAGATCTCCAGGACTTCCGGACAATCTGTTCTCTGTGGTATCTGGGGCTGGGGGTGTGGGGTTGAGGGGGCTGCAAAGTTCCTTCCTGGCAACATCTTTTATCAGAGGCACAATTTTTTACAGAGGGTAAGAAAGGTAACACATACCTATTTACAATGACACAAGCAATAAACTGACACACCTTGCTATCCATCCTCAGTTTAAATTCACCTTTTTGAAACCATTTCTACTTCAGTGTAATTACAGTATTTCCAATGTATAGCAAAACAGATCATTCCACCTACTAAGTCTAAATAGTTATCTACCACTTCTTCTGTCTTCTCACTGACTTTAGGATCCAACTCAGTTTTTAGGCTCACCTCCAATCCTTTATCTGAATAATTTCTTTCTAGTGAAGTTCATAGAAACATCTGATATTTTGGGAAGCTCAATGAAAAACACAGATTTTACTCTCTGTTGGGGAGTGTGGAAAAATCAGGACTTTGTGAACATGATAGTTCAGTTAAAATGGCCATACCTCAGTACTCCAATTCAAATTGTCCTTCTCAGGTAAGGAATTCATTGGGGAAAAAATAGCCTATTTTTGTCTTGTACCTGAGTAAGCCTGTTATACCTATGAGGGACCAGAATCACTCCAGATCCTTAAAGGCAATAAATCTTTCAATATCATCTTGGGGCCAATTTTGCACAGCATCATAGAGCAATAACACCCATAACAATGACCTCTCTCAGTGCTAAGTTTTCGTTACACGCATCGTGTGAGGATAAAAGAGATCATTTGTCTTCCACTGCACCAGACAGGTAAAGCTTGTCTCACTGTTTTTCACAAGCTGAGCAGTTTTTCTTACGGGTTGTTTCTAGAGCAGTCTAAAAGCATTATTCTCAGTCTCTCTAACAGATTCTGTGATTGAAGGAAGAAAAATCTTTCTGTATCCCTTGCCTCTTCCTCTAGTTTCAAATATCATTGTAGTGGGTTAAGCAGAGGGGAGCTAATTTTTTTTCCTTTTCTCCCTTCTCTTCATAAATAGCTAGCAAGAAGCTATGTTTTGAATTCCTGCTCAGGAAGAAAGCTGATACGACGAGAACATTTATAGTTATTGCTAGGATACCTTCAAGGACAAATACATTCGGTCTCTCTTCTCCCCATAGACAGAGGGAGGGGGGAAGAGACAGTCCGGCTTCTAGCTTGGGATTTGCTTTTAGGTCAAGATTGAGAAGCAGACTGACCAATTATTCCATCCCATGCACGTCATACCCAGTATATAGGTGAGAACCCTTCCGGGAGAGCTGGCTTTTTCACTTCCCTTGGGCTCCCTGCATTCGCTCTCCCAAGGCCTGTTTTTTTTTCCCCCCCCACGGACGCCATTAGCTCTCGGCCCGGGACGCTTGTTATCTCCGATCTCCGTTCCGTGAGTGCCTCCGGGATCCTCCCTCTCCAGGGAGATCATTAGCTGTTTTTTTTTTCCCTGATTCGGTCAGCTCTCGGCCTGGGACGCTTGGGCTGTTATCTCCGTTCCGTGAGTGCCTCCGGGAGCGGCGCACCCCCGCCCCCCTTCCTTTTCCCCCCCCCCTTTTTGGGGAAATTGTGAGTGCGGTTTCTGGGGATCATTAGCTGGCAACAGCTAATGAACAGCTGGGGGGGACAGTATTGTTGGGTTTCTGGGGATTGTTAGCTGGCAACAGCTAATGAACAGCTGGGGGGGGGCAGTATCATTGTGTATCACCCATTCCCTCCATCCTCCGGGGTTATTGGCCGGGAGTGGGCTGGGCCTTTGATCATCAGGTGGGGAGGGGCAGAATTACTGTGTATCACATTGCATATTTGTATATAGTATTATTTCCAATATTATTGTAGTTTAGTCATTAAATTGTCTTTATCTCAACCCACGAGTCCTCTTTGCCATTTACCTCTTTAATTCTCTCCCCTATCATTGGGTGGGGGCAGGGACTGTGTGAGCGGGTGTGTGTGGTTTGGCCCCCAGCTAAGGGCCAACCCGCCACAATCATATGAGAAAGGGCATGCTTCATTTGCCCATACCATTTAATTTTGCGCTTCTTCTGCTATGCTTACTTCTAGAATTACATTGCATAGATGAATGGTAGTAGCTGTACAGTCTCAGTCCATGGGAAAGTTATTATATTCACAGTTTTCTTTTCTCACTTGTAATTGATTCCAGAGAGAAAACACACACATTAATACATATTATCTCATTTGCACTACAGATGTCTAATCATGAAGCCATTCCCTATGTGAAACTCCCATTGAAGGCAGACAGAACCATGCCTGCAAGTGGACAGCAAAGTCAGGAGCAGATTTACTTTCATATAATTTTTGTGCATTGACAGAGTATGTTTACTTTCTAATGGATTACAAAGAGTGATGGGTAAACCACAAAGCATCTCAACGCTTGGACAAACACCAAAAACTCTGGATGCTCTTTTGAACTGTATTCCAACTGTCTAAAGCCACTTGATTCTCCACAGCTGGGCTGGAAGTCTTACAAGATTAGATATTTCAGCACTTCTGCTTCCCATCCCAGCCAAGTAGAGATAGTTTAAATTTGAAAGGGGGTGAGAGAGACAAAAATAAGACCATGGCAAGCATTAAATATAAACTATTTTTTCAAATATTTACCTGTTAATCTGAGATTCCAGCAAAAAGCTGGTCTTAATGTGGGTATCCCAGTAACCCTGGCCCCAGACCACATAACATTTTATTTGTTTTCTCACAACAGCCATGGAATACTCAATTCTAACCAGGGTGGTCGGTTTAGATCTCAGCTAAAAACTTCAGTCTGATATAAACAGCAGGATGTCTGAGTCAGTGATCCTGGAAATAACGAACAGAATCCTAATGAAGCCGTAACTGTGACACAAATGAGACCCAGTCTTGATTTCATCTTAGTTTCCCTGAAACTAAAAGAGCAGAATGCTGAAACTTCAATCACCTTTCTTATTAAGGATTATATTCTTCCAGCTTTTGGAAAATAATGTGGCTCCTGAGGGAATGACTGTTGAGTTTTTGATGGAACCCACTGTATCAGACACTTTGCACATCTCATTTTTACATTCCCATGTTAATCAACCTGAAGTTTAAATAAGCCAAACTTAGTCATATCTAACTTCTGATATTTTTATATCCATTTTTTGGATGACACAACTATGCATCAGATGCCCTGTGAAAGCAAACACTGAACTAGATTAGCACTTTATTTCTAAATTAACTTGTACTGTGTTTCTTGGCCAGATGTTATGAGAAACTTAATCTGAGGCTTATCCTAGCAGGTACTGGTGATTTTGTTCAAAACACTTACGCAAGCAATCTGGCTGTCTGCTTTAAAACTTCATTACAAATACAGAAAAGGTTCATAGTTAAACCAGCTGTATCTTGCTCCATTGCCATCAATTAGAGTATTTCAATAACCCACTAATTAGTTCTTTTAATACCTAAGCTCTTATATTAAATATTTCACTGAAACTGCTAATAGCATTAACAGATTAAAAAAAGTATGCTTGTGTTTTTAATTTATATATGTTTTATTTTAAAATTATTTTTGTCAGAAAAAAACTATCCTGGCTGTCTGGGAGGAGCAGGAGTGAGGCTGCTCTGGGATGGAGATAAGCCAGGAGTCACGGTGATGCCAGCACTCCAGGCTGGGCAGTGATGTTCCCACAGGCTGCAGTCCGATGGTACCTGATCAGGGGCAGTGGTAGCAACAGGTCCCAATGACCAACCCAGACAAGGCAAGGTCTACAGTCCAGCCATGAAGATGAGTCAAAAATGGCAGGAGACTGGGTTAGAGGCAGGAGTACATATAAGGCTACACATACCCATCCAACAAGCCCAGCCAGGGTAGAAGAGCAGGTAGCAAGACTAGGCACATATGTAATTACCATGTCACTCAGGCAAGTGGGAGTGCCCAGACCTTATCTTAAATGGAGCCCTCAGATCCACAGGCAGGTCCCAGGTGAGGCTGGTCAGCACAAGTATGGTCTTTTGGTGTCCCCTGGGACCTGATAGTTTTAATTCCAATACACTGAAATAAGAAGTACATTCTATGTCTTTGAAATCCTGTAAAAAGTATCTCAATGGTGTTATTTTTTCAAGTGTGTATTTCTTTAGGTTGGGGCAAAAAGAGAAGCTAAGCACTTCTGACCCTGCCTAACCCCAACTAGAGAAAACTTGATAAACTGCTTTTCCTGTCCTGCTTCCCCCTGCTGTCCTTCCAGTCATTTGACTCTACAGAAAGCCACTGAATAGGTCAGAGCAGCTTCAAGAAGTTATAATAGCCACTGAACCTGAAAGTGGCTCCTTTTAGCCGAGGAGGTGTGCAGGAATTTTCATACGTAGGGCAAATAAAGCTGCCTCAGACGTATTCAGTGGAAACAAGAAAAGATGTGTGATGGAAATGGAGAATAATGAATCACAGAATCACAG
>VZTO01004461.1:0-10209 GCA_013400615.1 Syrrhaptes paradoxus
TTTAAACTGTGTAGCATTTAAAATGAACTCTCCTGTAGTAGAAGAAAGTTGAACAACAGTAGTGGTTTTGTAATAACGAGGTACTCCGCACTGTAATTTTGTACTCAGACAAACTAAGGCAAGCAATTATAAACCTTTCACCATAACAAGGTACAGTTGTCTATTAATTTATCTTCTTCTAAGTGAATTTCTACAACATGTACTTAAATAATTCAAGTGACCCAACTAAAATGGGCACATAACACTGGTACTTGAGACATTGCACAGGATCTATTCAAAGTACTAGATTAGAATGAAAATTCCAGTCCTTTTTTTCCAGCCAGCTCCAGGGCTGTGTTGACATCTATTATGTATGGAGAAAACTATAAACATCATCACTTACCAGTGATGGAGACAAGAAAAAAGATCTGGAAGTTCAAGAATTAGATTATTTTAGTGAAAGAGCTCTGCTGAGGGACCTCTTATACTTGGAGATAAGGCGAGTTTCTATTTCGCAACATTTGAAAAGCAGCTTTTCTTAGATATAGGCTGTGTAATAGGAGCAGTTGTATTGTTACAGCCTCAAGGTGCTTACCATTGTAATTTTGACTCATCACCAGAACTCTCTGCCACTTATTGACAACTGTGATGTTTAATTTAACACTTGAAAATCCATAGGTAGGCAGACTGTGCAAGTACTTAAAACATACAGCATTCTTCTAGACTTTGACTTCACAATACTTGCTTATTGACCCCCCCTCTAGTCAATATCCCAAATTTACAAATGGTGAATCAATGACTTCAGGAAGTGCCTGAACTGAGATTACAAAGAAATTATTTTGAAAAATTAAATAGGGGAGAAAAGAGTCCGTTCTCTTTGATAACATGAATTAGTCTAAATTTTGTAGTCTATGAACTGCTTCTTGAGGAGGAGAAACTGATGATAGAGCCAGATATTCTTCATGCAGTTCTGTTATTCATAAATAATAGATAAAGTCACCCTTTCCAGTATACAAGTAGAATTTTTATTTAGAAATTCAAGCTTTTCTCCTCCAGATCTCAGTGAGAAAACTTTCTTCCTAGGGTTCTCCTAAGGTCAAGCTCCCAAGGGCTTATGTCCTATTCTTTTATACCTTATATCTATCTGTTTCTACAGCGATTCTCACTCTTTAGTGTTTCTCACAAACACTCATTTCTGCTAAAACAAAGCTCTTAAAAACTCTGAGATTCCAGGTGTCCTGATGTGCCTGTTGTAGGTTGGAGATTGCTAGTATGATCTACTGAGTCCATTCATAGTGGCCACTGAGTTGTTCTGGTTTAACTGAGTACTGTTAAAGGAGTACCCATTCCAATGTAAATGATACTAAAATGAAAGTATTCTTAACCAGTATGCAGATCTCTTAACTAGTACAAAGACAAAACAATAGTGACTTTGTTATGCCACTGTAGCTTTTCTGGTACAGCTTTGTTCATGAGCATCTGAATGCAGAATGTAATTGATTTGCCACCAATACCAGTGAAAAATTATGCTGAAGTTCTGCAGCATAGACAAGCAATAGTTAGACCTATTTAAGCGGGGTCGGTTTGACAGATTTCCTGGGTTTGGTGGATTTTTTTGTCTTAGCTGTAAAGACTGATCTTTGATTGGGTCAAATTCTGAGACTTGGTATGGATGAACTCACACCAACTTGCATGGGCGTGCATCTGAGGTAGTATGCCAGGATGTGCTCTTTTCTGAACTAGGTGTGCATTTTGGGTTTGGGTAAAGCTAGGAATGTTTTTCAAAGAGCTTCATAGAGGGCTCTTGTTGGTTTCTTGCACAAAGAGAATCATCTATTCCTCTGCGGTAAAGGTGAGACTGAAATGACATTCAAGGGCAAAAAATCCTGTCATGTAACCTCTTGACAGTTGAAAAGAAAACTACAAAGCAGCAAAAACAACAGTCAGGAAAATATGTCATGTAGCGAGGTTTTCTCATCACAAAAGCCCAAATACACAACTTGGAATATAGGTCTGGAATTGTAAACCTATATGGATGACAATATGATTTGATATAAAAATGTTATAGATGTTCTGCTCTCTAGTAACATTTAAGGGGCTTCTTCAGCAAATGAGAACCAGAGATGTTAGAAAGCCATATAAGGTTACAGTGTCAAAAAAGGAGGCCACTGCTTTCACAGAGGCTGGAAAATGGATAATGGGTAGTATGTTAGCAGTGATACCCTGGGCACAGCGCAGAGACTCAACATGTTCCTGCAGGCCTACTGCTCACACAGCTCACTTGCAGTTCCAGCCTGGCTTGTCTGCACCAGCTGGTACATGGTGGAGGGGCTAGAGCCTTTCACTCTTTCTTTTGGCCTTCTGGTACTGCGGGCAGCTTACCAAGAAAGTTAGAAGACCCTCATAGGACTCCTGTGCAGGCATGACTGACCCCGGAGTGTTACCTAGCATCATCAAGTGCCATTTAAATAACAGAAGATTTGTTAGAGAATGACCATTTTCTCCGGCTTTTTAAAACAGTTCTGCTAGTAGTAGGGACTAATGGTTTTCAGATGGGCATCCTCTTAAAATGTCACTGCAGTTACTTCATCTGTTGCTTAGAAGATGTGCCAACTAAACCACTATCATGATAAAGAAAACTATCAGTGTTAAAACCTGGATATGACAATCCTGTCCTCTAGAGTTTTATTTCTGAGCATTATCAGACTTCAAACTTCAAACATTATCATAAAGAAAGGTACCTGAGCAATGGTGGAACCTCAGTTGTTCCCATGAGATCCAGCCTGTGCTGGGTTCCCATGAGACCCATCCTCGCAGGTGACATTTGTGACTGCGGGGAGCAAAGGTGAAGTCAGTGTCCTTCCTGTGGTACAGGAATCTGTGCACACAGCCACCCATGGACCCTGGCAATACCTGTAAGCATCCATAACGCCTAACAGAAAAGCACAAGGTCTGCATGTGTAGGACTGAGCGTATTATTTCATCGAGGGGGACAATAATAATTGTAAAATGAAGCAAGAGAAAGTATGAACTACAGTTTTGGATCTTATTTTCTCAGGAAATAAATATGTACCTTCTTCTTTTAACTGCAGTTATAACAAATATGTATGTTCATGATAACTTTCTCTAATGATCAGTGATAAAGCATACTGCTTCCATATATTTGAGACCATATTGTAATGTGCAGGTCAGTTAGTTATTATACACATGGGATACTATGGATATGCTTATTATGCATATTAAAATGTTGGTGTTAGGAAATGGGGACAGTTTTCTTGGTGGTTGTGCTATAGGGAACCCCGTTTAGAAAATGAACTCAAGTAAAGCAGAGGTGAAGTGGATACTGTACACATGACTATCTCAGCAGAAGTACTTGGCACGCTTGCATTTTTCAAAAGACAAAATCATGTTTGTCTTCCTTGAATGTGCACACATTCCTGGAGATGGGGGATGGTTTTCTTTAGTTCTTTTTCTTTTTCCCCTGGCTCCTAAGCACAGCTGAGTTTGGATAATTTTTCCACAGCAAATGAAGGATATGTTGCAGGGGAGGAAGGAACAGAGTTTGTATTTATTATTGTAAAAGCTCTTTTTTTCATGTTAATTCCTTTAAAAAATATAATGGTACGTAGGGGTTACATTACAGGCCTATTTCACCAACACAAAGTATCTGTACTGGAGTAGCACATGCAAATGAATCCGAAACAGAGAATCATTGTTTAATAAAATTTGCTGCAGAAAAAGCAAACCTATCCATGTTTTAGTAAAGGAAACAAACGAAAAAATTCATTTTTGAGACTTTTCCTTATAGAGCACTGGGGGTTGAGGAAATGTCCTTATTTGACTTAATAATCTTATTTCTTCCCATTAACATTTTCAGCAGATTTAACCATTAAACACCAACCCTACAAACATATAAGTGCACACCTAACTTTGCACACGAGTTATCCCACTGAAATGTGAATACTGTCCTGAGCAAAATAGTTCAGGGTTCAAATTAGGAATAGCCAAACCCCTTAAGGCAGCACTTTCAAATACATTAGAATTAATTCAACCTTTTGTTCTTCTGAGTCTGATTCCTGGCTTAATTATATTAGAAACTTTTCATGCAACTTTTCATGTAAATGCTTCTTAAGTGTTGTTTATCTAATGGTAATATTTTAAAAATAGGAATATGCATAATATTGTGCATCTTTTTGTTCTGATTGCATTGTTATTTTTTATTTGCTTGTTCAAAACTATTTACTGTCTTTTACTGTGAATCATGTGACCCTCAAGGTCTACCCTAGACGTAGTGGTATTTAGTGACTTTATAACAATAAAGTCACTCTGACCTGCTTTAAAGATACCCATTTTTAGAAAGATGGTGTATACACACACACACATACGCATATATATACCGTGTTGTGTATTTATACACACACACTCTTGCACATATGAAAAATAAGTTTCTGGGAAATTTAGTGCAATCAGTTACACCAGCTGGTACCAAAAGAATTTTTGCCAGATAGTATGGTACCTTTGTAGCATGTTGTATCACAGACTTCTGAATATGTACCAGGCCTCAGAAAGCCATGTGCGTCTGAAGAATAAAAAATAGGCTTTGAAATGAGAAGTACTCAGTGAAGACGAATGGGCCGAGGTCACAACTCAACATGTTTTATTGTTTTAGTCCATCTGACTTGCAGAACAAACAAGGCCGCCAAGTGCTGATTTACAGGGAGAAGGTTATCTTCCTGACCAATAAAGACCAAATGTTTTGGTTCCACAGATTCTGTGGAACATAAAATCCTTGGAACCTGCTGCTGGTTTCCTGCCTTCAGAAATTTCTTTTTGCAGCTGGAAGAAGCTTAAAACAGTAGAACTGTGCAGTTTAGGAAGATTTTCATGGCAATGTCTTCCTAAAGCTAAGTAAGACAGAGTTGTCTAGCAAATGGGTGTTTTCATGGAAATTTAACATTTAAGCTATCAGTAAACAATATCTCACAAGGGAAAAAAATTTAAAAAGGACAACAACTAACAAATTTAATCCTTAAAAGCTTTGGGATAGATAGATCCACAAAGAGACTCTATCTTTCAACAGCAGACATGACAGATTCTCAAAATCCCAGAAGCCTCCTAACCTGCCCAAGAGGAAAAAATTCTTTGGCACCCATATTTCTACTCATGATTGTTGACACAGCTGTAGTGCTCAGGGACCTACCTTACCGCTACCTCAGTGAATCATGAAGACACAGGTTTATCTTACATGTAAAATGCCTCAGTTTGTCAAATATATTAATAATCATATCACCCCGCTGAATTCTACTCTGCCCAATTTGGAGAAAATAATTCTTCCTTATGTCCGTTGAGTGTTTTAGCCACTGGTCTACTGGATGTACTGGGATGGGATAGCCTTGTGTCTTGCACAGAAACAATGCCATTTATATCCATAATTAAATACAAACTGGAGCAGGGATTTGGACCTATCTGTGCCTCTTGCCTGTCAAATGTGCTGAACACTGCACTGCAGGATAAAATTCTCCTCATCTGTCTATGACCCAATTAATATTTAATTGTTTTATGCAAAATGAAACAGGAGAAGCAGGCTTTTCAGAACAGCATATAGGTAGGGCTTCTCCTGAGAGAATGGGAACCTGGTTCATGTCTCTTATGCTCAGTCTGACAAAGTGTCCCACACCCAAAATCAACGTCCCTACTATTGAGCTGTTGGAGAACATCCCATGATTTCTCACAAAAGGGCTGAGCAGCTTTAGTTCCTACTTCAAAAAGAGAGATCCCAGCAGAGAATTGCAGTCAGAGATACGTGCCTTTCCCTGCACAATTAACCTTGGCCGAGTCTTTATGAATCTAAGTCAGTAACTTAGTTGTGTACAACTGCACTTCATTGGACTACAGCCTCATTTTATCTGCTTGCATTTCTGTAACTTTGTAAGTTTGTTGTGATTTAGATTGCTGTTTGGCGTACGATCAGTGCTGTATCTGAAAAACAAAATTTGCTCCAAGAAAGCTCAAGAGAACAGGAGATCATAGTTGAAAGGTTTTTTGGAAAATGTGCTTGTTTTTCTAGATCTGGTGATTGTTGTTCAGCTGCTAAGATGATTTAAACTAAACAATTCTACATTATTTAACAGTTCTATTACAAGACTTACTGTATAACAAAGTTTTCCCTAAAATGGATACCTCTCAATAAATAGAAAAATAAAGTAAAATTAATCTATGCTCAGAAAACCAGCCCCAAAATCAGTGACCGCTTCTGTCTTATTTTGAGGGATTTAAGGTGAGTCAGTACTGTTGGTCACTTGACACATCACATATGAATGAAAAAAGTTGTCAATGTGTTCTTCCTCTCCCACGTGTTTGTAGAAGGAGCAACTCTTGATGCTGTGTGTTCTGAGTCATAACAGTAAATATTACTGTTACAAAACTCTTTAAAACTCTTTAAAAAAGCAAACTAAGCTTAGCTCAATTATTTATCAGCTCTTTCCCAGATAAATGTGTCATCAAAGACAATATTTGAAATTCATGTAGCATTTAATTAGACTGATTGATTGTTCTTACTGCTGAAGATATTAACATTCATTAGTCTTACTTACTGGTCATTAGTACTGCCTTTATTATTAAGTAAAGAATAAGTAGAAATTCTAATAAAAAATCATCAAGTCTTGTGGTTTCTAGTGTATTAGATCTGTTGTCTTAAGGCTGACAACACAAAAGTTTGTTATAAACATTTCAAAAATGCTTTAATAAATCCTTTATATTTTAACTCTTTTAAACTTATGCAGGCTAAGAGAGATTCTCATACATCCAGCACAATAAAGCACTAATTGCATGGTTTTCACTAACACACTTAGTAACACACTCCAATGTGATTCTGCAGAATATTTAAAACTTCTTACATATAAAATGACTAATCATAATTAATCTCTATTAAAGAAAAGACAAATTTCTGTATTATATTTTGACACAAACAAGGAAAAAAACCTAGGAAGACTAAGAAATCATGCAAAAATTAATAGGTTTAATTTTAATTGATAATTTTAATGGTACATAAAATGTAACAAAATTAAAAGCCTGTTAGTGAGCATTGTTCCAAAAATGCACTTTACTCTCATTAATTTTTTTATATTATTTCAGTGGAAGCACATTTAAAGTGCAACTGTAAATATTTTTAAACTTTGCTTTTTTTTTTTTTTTTNTTTTTTTTTCCCACAGGAGCCTCTGAATGTTATTGATCCCAGTTTGATGGATCTAAATGGTCCAAATGAAGATGCGTTAGAATGGGATGAAACTGACATAAGTAATAAGCTGATCAGTATTCACGAAGACTTAACTGATCCTGATCAAGAAATCAAGAAGGATGATCTGAGCCAGAATCCTGATTCAGAAGAATGTGGTGATAATGATGTGAATGAAGATGAAAGTATCAGTGATCGCGGGAGTCCTCTTTATTGTCCCAGCATTACTTCTCCTCCAAATCCTCACATCTATCAGGTCTATAGTCTCCATAATATTGAATTATCAGAAAAAAAACACATGCCATTTTTAAAAAAAACATCCAAACTCTCCAGTGTAACACAATCTAACATTTTAAACAAAAGTCTTAGTAAAGACTCATCTTTTTCATCTACCAAATCCCTGCCGGACCTAATAGGTGGGACCACATTGGCAAAACCACATAACTATATGTATCAGAGCGGAAACATAAGCAGGCACTCTGAGAGTGAGAGTGGGATAGTGAGTGAATGTGATACAGAAACTACAAACAATTCAGAAATTTTTTTGCTAAATGATACTGAAAGCACTCAGAGTAATCCTGAAATTGGGCATGCAGAGACTCAAGTGGATGACCTAGTCAATGTAATAAAACAAAAAATAAAGCAAGATGAAGAAGACCGTGCTAGTCTCTCAGACGATTTTCATTTGGCACCTTCCGCATGTTGTGGAAGTGAAAATGATGAGGATTTGGACAGCATTACCATGTGTAACCCTGTTTGTCTAGAAGAATTACAAGGAAAACATGGCATGTTTACATTTTATGATTACTCATATCTTCAAGGCTCCAAATTCAAATTACCAGTGATAATGAAACAATCTCAAATTGAAAAAACACATACAGAGGACAGTTTATTTCATAAAATACCTGGTAAATCTGAACATAAGCCTGGAGAGTCACAACCAGATGGGTTTATTCATGACCATACTCTGGCAAGTATCCCTGGAGAATCAGATCCCAACTCCTGTAAATCTGCAGGAACTGTAAGAAAATTAACTGTTACAGAGACTACAAGACAGGTTGCAACTTTATCTCGTAGTTCCTCATTAGAATCTCTGTCTGTGGTAGGTGATTTGTTCAGCTCAGGTATTTTTAAAAGTGGAGATGGTCTTCAGCGAAGCACCTCTTTGGAGAGCTGGCTGACTTCCTACAAAAGCAATGAAGATCTTTTTAGTCATCATGGCTCAGGAGACATAAGTGTAAGCAGTGATTCTGTTGGAGAGCTAAGCAAAAGGACATTAGATCTTTTGAATCGCTTAGAGAATATTCAAAGTCCTTTAGATCAAAAAATAAAGCGCAGCATCTCTGATATAACACTCCAAAGTAGCTCTCAAAAAATGTCTTTTACTGGACAGCTGTCTCTAGATATTGCATCCTCAATCAATGAAGACTCAGCAGCTTCTCTCACTGAACTCAGCAGCAGTGAGGATCTTTCTCTCTGCTCTGAAGACATTGTACTGCACAGAAATAAAATACCAAATTCAAATGCATCATTTAGAAAACATCTTAATAGATCTGGAGCTGATGAGAGCGATGTCAATGTCAGCATGATTGTTAATGTCTCTTGCACTTCTGCTTGTACTGATGATGAAGATGACAGTGATTTGCTTTCAAGTTCCACCCTTACCTTAACTGAGGAAGAGCTAGGTATCAAAGATGAAGATGATGACTCCAGTATAGCAACTGATGAGGATATTTATGAAGANTGGAGAATGGCAATGTTGAAAATACTCTTGGTAGTCAAAAGGAAGGTCTTCTTAAATCATCAGCAACTCCCAAAACTCATGCATCACTTGATGTCAGAGAAGCCGAAAATGAATGTTGTGTCTGTGAAGCATTTACAGACAGTTCAGATGACTCACATATGGATGGCAAGGAGACTGTTCTGTCATCAGATGGATCCAGAAACTCTCCAAAAGAATGTCAAAGTCATATTCAGCCTGATCATCACTCTGTTGCTTCCTCTCCTGCTAAAAAGCCTTGTCTTGAATCTTCCTCTGAAACGAATTGTGTAGAGATTCAAGATTCAGCTTTACAAACATCCTTACCTAATGCTCCACAACATAGAATGAGCATTCCTGAAAAATCTACTGATTGCTGCACATCCTTGGAATCCAATGAAGCAGAATGTCACTCCTCAGCCAATGGTCCTGATTCATGCTGTAACTGTGAATCTGCTGCTTGTGATAAAAGAAACATGGAAGATGGCTCAGTACACAATTTTGTGAGGGAGATAATAGACATGACATCAACAGCTTTGAAAAGTAAATCACAACCTGAATGTGAGTCATCTGCTCCAGCTTCATTAGCACAGATCAAGGAAAAAGTGTTAGAACACTCTCACAGACCCATTCAGCTAAGAAAAGGGGACTTCTATTCTTATCTCTCACTTTCTTCTCATGATAGTGACTGTGGAGAGGTAATCAAATACATAGAGGAAAAGAGCAGCACTCCTGTGCCACTGGATTTCACAGATGAGAGAGAAAATATTGAATGTTTTTTTGAAGCGTGTCCTGAGGAAGAACGGGTTGAGCAGCAACAATCCATTTCTAATGGTACTCCTGAAGCACGAGTTGAACAGCAGCAACCTATTTCTAACACTATTTCTGAAACATCTCCAGAGTCATTAGGTGAAATGACTCTAGAGTCTTTAGAAGAAGTTAAAACTTCATCTGAAGGTAGAGATTTATCTTTCTTCTGTGATGATGGCAATGATATAAACATCCCAAATCCTGACAAACAAAGTGCATCAAACAGTTTTAAAAATGCTGCTGATGATTTGCTAATTTCAGATGGGCAAACTGAAGGTTTGGAAAAGAATGTTCCAGAACTTAGCACTGAAAAGAGTAGTACAGGAAAATCACCTGGAACTGAAGAGCCTAAAGCATGTGTTGCTGCCTCTGAAGCGGCTTCAGCAACAGAGTTTCAGTTAGAGCCTGGCTCAACAGAAGCATTGA
>VZTO01004492.1:0-37471 GCA_013400615.1 Syrrhaptes paradoxus
TAAAACTCATCCTGGAACTCCTGCCAGCCCTGCGTGCATGCTCACGGCACAGCTTGGACTTCATTCTACAAGTAGCTTTGTTGGGGCAAAGCCAAATTTTAAACCTAAATATAAGTAAGGAGAAAAATGTCAGAAAACTTCCTAAATTTTTAAAATTATGCATTAAGTATCTTGCATACTTCTCTGGGTAGCTGCAGTCTGCTTTTAAATAACAATCCCAGAGCTGAAAGGTAAACTGAGGGACCACTCGTCCCACTGATTTTTACCTCAACTAAGATGATTTCCCATTTATTTGTGTGATCATCCCTTATAACAGACATTTACATACTTGCCTTACTTTTAATAGCTATTTACATCTCTGTCCAATCTGCCATTACAATAAATTTGTTAAAATTAAATTCAAGAAATTTTAAATTTGACATCAGAAAGCTGATGTACCACTATGGCCTTTGGGAAACTGCTACATGAATCCTGAAAATTACATTTTTTAGACCACATTTTGCCTCCTAGGAGAAAAAGACTGTAATTCTGGGGAAATGTCTCTCTCCCAGTATTCAGCATCTGGAGAAACAACTGTGCACCTCTAATAGCAGCCTAAACCAGAGCGGGATGAATTTATCCCTTAATATTAAGTGAGCACACGGAGCCTTGCTTTTCCTTTTTAAGACTGGGATTTACATAGGACCTAAAATAATTAGATCCCCCAAACCATCTAGCCCTTAGGGGCTCTTTTGAAAATCCTAAGCTAATTTCAGCTCCTGGTAAGTGTCCAAATGTTTGGATCCCTATGGAAACCTTGCTCTGGAGTGTCTGAACCCTAAGGTAGGGGTATTTGTGTTCCCACTCCCCATGTATTTCCATTGGTATCATTAATACACGGCAAGAATGCAAGTACTAGGAAAATATGTCCACGGTCCCTGGCCAATTCTTCCAAGATGGTGCTGTTGTAGGAAAAAGGATTACGTGAGTTAAAAGTGCACAGGGCTCAGCAGTCATTAAGAGCTACAACTGCTCCTAGCAAAAATACTTCTTGCAGCTGCACTTTGGAGAAATGTTTCGCGTGTTTTGGGTTGTTTGCTTTCTTGTATAGATGTCACTATCCCTCGGCAGGCAGCTCTCTCCACCTGCCATTCGGCAGGCACGACCCAAGGTGGATGGATTTTGTTTAAATGAGATCTGTCAGCCTTTGGGGGACACACAAAAGGGAGACATTGAGCTTTGGGATATCAAAAGGGGATAGACATCATTTACTCTGCTTTAAACGGCGCTTCTGGTAGCCATGCTGCCAATGTTCAGACACATGTGATGTTCCTGGGACTTCCCAGGCTCTGACGGGATAGTTTCCTGCTGTATGTCTACCTAGTTCTGCACACTCTTTAATCCCAAATCTCACTAGAACTGCAAGAGC
Source organism: Syrrhaptes paradoxus (assembly GCA_013400615.1). Lineage (NCBI taxonomy): Eukaryota > Metazoa > Chordata > Aves > Pterocliformes > Pteroclidae > Syrrhaptes > Syrrhaptes paradoxus. The sequence continues at coordinate 1,409 of VZTO01004492.1, forward strand.
AACCTGCACGTCGCAGTCTGAAGAGAGCAGCACTGTCCACACCACAGCCTTCGCTGCGATCTCGGTCGGGTACAGCCCAGAGCCTCACGCAAAATAGAACGAAGCTGCTTCACCATAGCAACTGGACAGGGGTCTGACTTGGGATGAGCTTTCTCTGCCTAAATTCTTCTCTTCCTTCCTGTGAGCGCAGGGGAAAGGCATCCTCCTAAAAACTCAATCTTTCACCATCACTTAGAAACGCATCTGGTTTAAAATTCACCTCTCGTGAATTTTCCCGAAACATTGGCGAGCTTCATCACCATGGACTGACATTGAATGGCCTTTACAGACCCAAACACAAAAAGAAATATTATAAGGGCATTTTAATCTATTTTAAATAGATTCTTTGAATTTAATTCGAGGTCAAACTTTTGGTCATGACCTCCTTATCGTGTTTTACCTTGATCTTGAATCTATGGATAAAGCCTTGTCTCACTCTGAAGAAGTAAAAGCAGGGAGAGTCCATCCCTTTTCTCAGCCATTAGTTTTGATAATTAAATGCCAATTCTTTACTCAAAACACCCGTCTTCCTGGCCATATCCACCCTGTGGTGTGAGGTACAGTACAGAGGACCTCAAAACTCCCATTTTGAACCAGCAGCAGCAGAAAGTGACCGGAGCACAGCAGGACAAGGTCTGATCCCCAAAGGTGGGTCTGATTTTACAGCTTTCCACTTTGTCTAGCTTTAATAAAGGCTGAGCATTTGTTCATCTCCAAGCAGAAATGTTCCATAAAAACCAGTTTTATCCCACTCCAGGACAGCAGCTGCTTTTTTACTGGTGGTTGAGGTCATGGTGTCTCCAAACCTCCTGCTAATCTTTCTGGCTGTAAGTCAGGCCATTGTTGCTAGGCTCTGCAATAGGCTCAGCCTATGACTTTCACCACCCACACAGCCAATATTTTCCTAGCAGTATCCTTTTCTAAGCAAACGCTAATCTGCAACGCCTTTGCATGCAGTGGAGATTAAAAAAAAAAAAGAAAATCAGTAGCCTTAAGCCTCTGTATAGAGCTTCTAATTTATCTAACAAATGTTCAATCAAACAATAGTCTACCAGCTTTTTTTTTGGCTGGCTGGCTTCCCCTAAACTTGAAAAAAAATGTCTAAATGTAATAACAGCAAGAAGATATAAAGTTGAATAAACTCTGTAGAGATACAGCAAAAAATAAATAAATCTATGCACTCTGAGTGACAAAAGATGTAGAGATGAGGGACATTTATAGGACAGCCAGACAGCAGATAAAGCTAATTCAGAGAGCATCCCTTTTGGATTAAAGGTAAAAATAGGAATTTATGATCATTCTCAATTCAATAAGATTTTAAACTACCATCACAACTGAAGTTCACCCTGTTGCGTGGGTCTTTCATGACATGCAAGAGAACAGAGGCTGGCTGTTAGAAATGACTGCTTGTGTTGCTGCAGAATCAAGAATATCGAGTCAGAGATCTGGACCCGATGGTAGAGGGCATTTCAGAGGGGAAAAAAAAAAGTGGCTCCTGCCCTGTGCCATTTCTCTAGGAGACAGCAATTGTTTGCAAAGAGAAAACGACAGGGACTGCAGGCAAAGACCCAGCCAATGCATCAGCCCAAGGCAGAAGCAGAGGTCTGGTCCCGCAGCCCAGGAGGAGCCTCCAAGGCAAAACCAAAGAGCTCGTGTTTGCAGCGTGAAGTCACGGAAAGGGGCACGAAAGGAGACATGGCACAAGGAGCCTCGCAGTTTTGGAAGAAGTCGTCTTCGCTGCAGCGTGCTCAGCACATCTGGTTAAGCCAGATCTTTCCTGCTGGGCTACAAACGTCACCCTTCCTCCTCCTGCCACAACTGCTCAGGAGGAGAAAATACGAGACCCGCTGCACTGGGGACTGCCAACATCCACGCTCCTGAACTGGGTACGACCTCTGTGCAGAAAGGGTTGCCAAGTGACAATCTTCCGTACTAACATTTGTTTTAGCAACATCATAATAAAAGGTTTTGCTCAACAGTTTTTGAAACCAAAGTTTAAAAGTAAAGGCAAATATGAACTCTAGAATACCGGGGAAAGCAGAAAGCACACATTCTGTGTGTGAGGAAAATATCGAAGTGACCATTTATAAGATAATATTTTACAAGTCTCCTTTCATTTGTAATAATTCATGATGATTTTTCTTCAACTACATATCCTGCATTAACTGCAGAGAGCAAAAAACAACTGCAAAGCTTTGTTGAAAGGCACCCACTTTGAAAAGGAAAAAGAATCAAAAAAACCTTGTGCCAGACCCAGTGCCCTTGAGAAGCATACCTGCTTACCACAAATCACCAAAAACTTAAAGGGAAAGCAAATGAGCAGAGTTTAAAATGCTGGTAGTTGGGCTAAAAAAGCACCTTAAAAAAAATCTTCCCCAAACACTGGGGATAGAAGCCTAACTGAAGGAGCACCGGAGTGGAACACTTCAGACATTTTCTTATTGACAACAGCAAGGATGTGTGCAAGAAACTTGTTCCTAGCCTGTTTGTCCTGATCATTCAAACCTCTGCCTGTCTGGAGCAAGCTGCTCCATCCTCCAAACCTCTTCTACAACATTTGTACCAGTGCCACAGGGAAAAGATGCTATTGTAAAAATCGGGGATGCGCTCATCGTCCTTTGTTCCAAGCCTGGTGTACCGCGGGGTCCAGAAAACACATCAGGTCATCAAATCAACACAGTAAATCTTCCCTTTTACTTAGAAAGACAAAAATAATCCTGACTTTTTAATGAGCTCACACAACACCAAAAAGACATTTCAGACTCAGGAAAGTATCTCATTTCTGCTGGCAAAACGCAACCCAGCAGAAGTTGGACTGGGCTGCACTTGGATGGGCTCAAGGGCTACGAGCTGAATCCAGCTCTGTCACAAAGAGGGAGCATCTCGAGTCACAGATATTTGGTAGCAACACCCTGCATCCAGCTCCGAGTTCAGCCGGTGCAGAGGCACTGGTGTATTTGATGCCAGCCTTAATATTAAACGCAGAAGGAGGAAAATTACTTCTGTAGAAACAGAGGATGGACCTCCTGCGCGAGAGATCCCAGCTGCCGCAGTAAGCGCATAATCTCTTTTCATGATCTTAATTTTAAAAATTGGCCTGATTTTTTTTTTTCATGTGTCCTCACTATTCCTACTGGAAGGGATTTCCAGCGCCTGTCTATTTATACTCATTTCTTCTTGTGCCAACATTGTCTCTTCACTTAAATAACTTTCCTCTGCCTGCTGCTTGCCTCCTTGGTGCACTCACAGGCAGCTGTCAGATCCCTCACCCTTCTCTCCTTAGGCAAAACCAGTCAATCCCATTTCATAACCTCTGACAGAGTCCCCATTCCCCGGATTCTTCCTACCCTTTCCCTACAACGAGCTCCTCTTTTCAGACATGGCAATGAGGGTCCTCCGCATCCCTTCCTCCGTGGCAGTTCCCCATCCAACCCATTTTAGGATCGTATTGTGATCTGAGGACTTGGAGGAAAGGTCAGCAGTCTGTTCTTTGCTTTCACTCTTGCCAGTAATGAAACAATCCCTGCGTAATACTGAAACTATTAATCACAGCCATTGTGTCACGCAGAGGCTGAGGAGAAAACACCGCGTGTCACACTGCAGCACGTCACCGTGCTCGGCTGTGCAGCTCTTCCATTTGCTCATTAACCAAGGACACTGATTTTCCTTCTACAATTAAGGTCCAGTTAGAGGTTCAAAAATGAGCAACTATAGACATTTATTGGATGAAAAAAGAATAGAGATAAGAATTCATAGCTTGGTTAAAGCAATTAACCATCATCATTATTGCCTCTCTCATCAGCACAATATCTATCCAGTGCAAAGCACACAGCACAGGCAGATGAAAGATCTGTTTCTCCTCGAAGTCAGCGGTAAAACTCCCAAAGACTTCATGTTGTAGCAAGGAGCAGCTCAGGGCTCTGGTTTTTGTAACACGAACAAAAATCTGCTGGAATAAAATGAATTTCAGAGATAACCTCGTTTAACAGAGCACTCTTCTCCAAGACAGGAAAAAATCAGCAAGGTTTTCAAAAGATGCAGATAGAGGTTAGCTGCAGAAAGGAGAGTGGGACTAATTAGCCTGGAAAATGCAGCTGAAAATTTTTGAAGAGCGATGGCTCACCCTCTGCCCAGGTTGGGCAAGGTCCTGATGACCAAGTGCTGTGCAGACCTCCATCTGCACACTCGTCATTTCCACATCTAGAGCTGTTCTTTGCTGCTAATGAGCACACATGATATTTTCCTTAAAAAAGGATGATTTACACCTTGTCTTTGGAATATACCTTCCCACAAGAATCCTGACACATATCACGAAAGGCCCCTTTGCAAACATAAGACAGCGCAGGAATAACAAGGGCTCGCAGGAAAAGTCTCACCAGCTAAAAAAGAAAGAATGTTAGGATTAACAAATACCTGGCTTATGTCAGAACCTGTTCAAGATAAGAGGAAATATTTTTTAATGAAATCAAATTACGGCCCTTGCAGATGCGGAAAGAATGTAGCAGGAAGATATTTTCAACTCCCGCTTGGCTACAAAAAACAGGTTTTGCAGACCAGGTTTGTTTTTTTTTTTTTACTTTTTTTTTTTTTTTTTTTCCTTTTCTCTTTTTTCTTTTTTTTTTTTTTTATTTGTAATCTCATAATTCCCCCTTGCCCTCTTTGCTGTGTTTCCTTGGGGAGCAGGAAGCACAAGTGCCCTCTGCCTTGGCCATTGCAGACTTTAAGCTGGGTTTGCTCCTATGTTTGTTCAAGGCTGCATGATGTATAAAAGCAAAAGGAAACATGTAACCCAATGACTAATTCTCCTGCTAATTGGGAATTCCTGATACTGCACCAGTGGCAGTGACAATACAATTCTGTCCACATGGGCTTAGTTTCTTTTTCCCCGAAACCAACCTCACTTGTCCTTCTCACTTGGACACGTGTTAAAATCAGGGAAAATGGAGATCTCACACGTTGCTTTGCTTGATTTCTCTTGCTTACGTGCCTCACTGCGGGTGGCATTTCCCTCCCCTCTTTCCTTTTTCTTCTCCAGCGCAGAAGGGAGTTATCTGGGGGGGATAAGGTAGGACATATCTTATAAGAAAGCTCATTTGGCCTCAATGCCATGTTTTGAGAAGTGTCCTAGGTGAAAGAGAAATGAGGTTAAGTCTTCAACTCAAGTGAACTATTTTTGTACCTACAAATTGGAGAGTGAAACACCAGTGCGTAGTGGAGATGGGGTTAAGTTTCTCAGGCAGCTTGCTTTAACCTTGAAAAAAATTACTTTTCTTTTTTCTAAAGAAAGAAGTCAGTATTTCATACTACGTAAAGAACACCTCCACCTCCTGATGGTTAAAGCATCTAATATGAAATATCAGCTTGTACTCAAAACCCTGCAAAAGTTTGGGGTGGGAAAATTCTGTGGAAATTTGGGTTGAGTTGGGTTACATTTTTTCCTTACAATGACTTTAGTACAATCCAAATTTCCAGACCAAACAGCATTTTTCTCCCCCCCAAAGATTTTTCATCATACGGTGACAATTTGCAATGTGTTATTTCAATTAATTGTCAACTATTTCCAGATCTCTGACCAGATCACTGTATATAAAACCGTCACTGCTAGTCAATTTGCTTTTCTTTCCTCTCATTTATTTTCCAAGACAAGAGCTTTTTGGGTGACCATCTGCTTCTTATTTCAAACCTGTCTATTACTGTGAATACCTGATGTCTCACACAAAAGCTCAATTAAAGATTGACAAGCAGCTCTTGCTTTGACACAGGTCCCCTCTTCTCAGCAGCAAGGCTTTACCATTCCAAGGTACTTTCTGTTACAAAATTTTTCAAGCACTTCAAATTCTGTTTCAGACCCACGTTTGGCAACCGTTTCCAAATACGCTTGGGCTTTATGAATTTGAGTTACCTTGCACAGTAAGAGACTTTTGTGTGCTAAAATATAAGCATTTGTGGAACTGGGACATTAAGAAATGTAAAGCTAGGACCCCATCTCTTCTTCTCTACTGGTTTCCTTACAAAGCCTCTTGAGTTTTCAGACCAAAATAGTTTTCTTTGTCCAATGACCAATGTCGCTGTATCATTGTTAGGATCGAGTCAAGTCCTTTCCACTCCTTTACCTCTAACGCAGCCGCTGTCAGGTAAAAAGCATCAGGCAGAGTGCCAAATACCAGTCTCACCTCTTCTTAAAAGTGATGTTTATTCTCTTAACAGCATTGACTTCTTGTCTCCCCAGCAGGATAAAGCACCTTTAAACCCTTCCAGCAGTCATCTCCAATGGCAGGGACTTAGAGGCGGCTTGAAAGCAGAATGGGGAGAAATAACCACCACACAAGTGTCTCTTGCCAGAATAATCCACTTTTCCAGCCCCGCTCAGAGCTCTGCAGGGAACAGCACGTATGCAAGTACAAGGCTGCAGCAAAACCTGGGTGCTGCTTGAAACCAGCTTTGATCCAGATCCCTTCTCCTGTCTGTAAAAGATCTCAGCTTGCTTTTGCCTCAATTTTTGTGACCAAGGTGTGATTCCTGCATTAAGAACACGGTCATTCTAGGGTGTCAGGTAGATGGAGAGACATGAGCTTCCCTGGGGGGCGATGCAGTCTGCCTGCAACATCAATAGCTCACTTCATGCCTCTCCTTTTTCATCTTAACAGACAAATATCTAATATTAAGGAGGATGAACCTTAGCCAGGAACTTCCTGTTCCTCAGGTGGGAAGGTGCTTATCTTCTCTTTAATTGTTAGAGAAAGCAGTTGATTATACTTTGTTTTTCCTATCTACGCTAGGCAGAACATCTTATGTAAGCAAAATCCTTAGCTTTTTTCTTTTTTTTTTTTTTCCACCTCTGTTTTCCTTACTCTGTTCATATTTTTCTCATAAAGCCTGTCACCAATGGCTAGTTTCTTTCTCTCTGTAATGGAAATTTTGGGAATGACTGGTTAAGAAAAGCCCAAATCCTAAATCATTAAGCAATAATTCTGAGAAGTTATCTTACTGAGTAATAAGCAATTTTTAGTGGATTTTTTGACAGGACATATTTCACTTAGAAAACCATAATTTTTTCTCCCTTTAGTTATAAGGTGCTTAAATCATTTTTTGAAGGAAGGAGGAAACAGCTGTGGCTAAAGCACACTTTTTCTGTCTGTCATTTTTTCTTTATTTTCTCTCTTTGCACATGCGGCAGAGTGAAAGCATTAGCAGCAGTGCCAATAGTAGCAGTTAAAGAATGTAAACTTGAACTTGGATGATTTTGGTCAAGGTCCGAGAGTGGGATTTCTTTTTTCCCCATGATCTCTGGCTGGGCTGGAGGTCACAGTTGTGGTTTCAAAGTCAGTGTGAAGAGGCAGGTGCTGGGATGCACTAACCACTCTCCATCCCTTAAGCCTGGATTTTTCACTCAGCCTTGGAGCTAAGCTCAAAGCTTCGGTAAGATAGCTTTCTCCACAGCTTCCATTTAATCAAAGCTGCTCCCAGGACCAAACTTTTAATCCACCAAAAGGAAGGACAAGCACAATCCTGATGCTGCAGCTGGTTTTGATTCCCATCTCTAGTTTATGGTGACCACTTTAGGCTGAGACTAAAACCAAAAAGCTCAGAGGGACATGAGAAAAATAACCAAATGCACATCAGTCTGAGATACACCCAAAGTCTTCCCTGCTTATTTAAGTGAGGGTTTTACAAACTGTCCCTGCTAAAGCATGACTTGCCCTACCCATCCCTTCCCACCTGCAGCATCTCCTGTGTTCAGTAACAATCCCCAGCTCTGATTTCAGGAATCACCCTTTTGGACCAGATCCAGAGTTTGTTGCCTGTGAAAATGCTGAATTCAACATTCTTCAGAGGAAACCTCAGGATGCCTGATAACTAAAAGGGATGGAAAACACACCTTGGAGATATCCATCCACACCATCATTAGTTATCCATGTTAGAGTCCTGAAATCCAACAGGTAGGAATTCAAACTAATAATATTCACAAAGATACTTGCTCTCCTAAGTCTAGTCCTCATCCTACAGCAGGAGAGCAAAACACAAACATGACCGCGTGGAGGGACAGCCTTCAATCACGGTAAAGCATGGGTGAAAATTTCTAGAGTTTTTGATTTAATTTTTTCCCAGAACTGCTGAATTCAGAGCTTGAACGCAAGGAAGCCCTGCTCTCTGCTGCTGAGTTGAGAAGGGTTGTGAACCGTGCAGCAGCTGGGTGAAACATCACACAATTAAAAAAAATTATTATTCTGGTGAAAAAAGGAGCATATTATCCCACAGTTATTGTTCACTTTTGTGCCAACTAAAACCCGATTGGCATCTATCCCAAACAAGCTAGCACGTATTTTCATTGTGATTTTCCTTTTCTTCTTCCTTTAAAAACCTGCCCCTGTAAAGTCAGCCAGGATTTAAACAAATACATCTATAGCATGATAACACTGCCATTAAAAAAAATAATTAGGAACACAGCCTGAAAAAACCATCCAAAGACACTTGAAAACGTAAATCCGCCCAAGTATTTGAATAACAGCAAGGTGATGACAGAGACAATGTGAGGTGGTCTTGCTTGAGAACCGAAAGGTTTGTTTGGATAGAAAGAGCATCAAACAGAGCAGAGCGAGGTCTGGGTGCTCCGCTGCCTTCTCAGGCCAATCCATCTCCAAGAAAACTGTCAGAAAGGGCAAACGGGCAATATAATTCTTCCCACTAGTTATATTGTTCTGTGGGAGCAGAGCTGCTTTTAACTGACAAAGACAGATCTAACCTCTGAAAACAGGCCCCTTATCTAGTTTTTTTTTGTACATGAAAAAACACGGGTTTTCTATTAAACCTTTTTTTTGGCTTTGAAGCTATTTAAATGCTATCATTTCAGACATCTCTCCTATAGATCCCTACAGACTTTTTATTGATGGAGGTAAATGCTGCCCCATGTTCCTTTTTATCATTTGCTGTCAAACATGCCAAAGAGCTTGACTCACCCATGCATCACAAAGGGAGTTTTTCAGTGGGTTTGGATTTAGTTCTCGGTTTCTATCTTTATCGAATGACTTCGGCCTTTTCCACATACATTTCCCAGAGCCACAGGAACACAGTGTGTGCTGGTGTGTCTCTTCTGCTGGAAAGCCAAGGAAAACCTCTATTAAGAGGCAACCCAGAAGGGAAACTTGCAGTCTGGGGAAGAATCAGAATGGTTTGGGTCGGAAGAGACCTGAAAGACCACTGAGTTCCAACCCCTGGCATGGGCAGGGACACCTCCGACTAGCCCAGGTTGCCCAAAGCCTCATCCAGCCTGGCCTTGAACCCCTCCAGGGTTGCCACAGCTTCTCTGGGCAACCTGGGCCAGAGCTGGACTCCTGGTTAATGCCCACAGGTCGCCAGCCCCAGTGTTGGTCTCTGCAGGTTTTCCTCTCTGCAGGTTCTCCAGTTCAGCACAGAGAAGGTCGTGCAGATCTTCCTCCGTGCTGAGTCACAGCCTGTTCCTCATCCTCTCAGCAGGACCTGCGTCTAAGGCAGGACGTTCCTACACAACACACAGGACTCAGGGAACATGGATGAGTCACTCTTGTAATTTTTTTTTACCTTGCATTAATAGATATTATTAATAGCTTTTCAAAAATCTATTACAAACACCAATTTATTTCATGATATCATTTCTGTACCCTATTGCTAAGCTTTAGTAGTTACTATAATTGATATGAAGTTTCAAAACAAAAAAACTGGTTATTGTCCACTTTATGCCTATGAAATCCTACATGTGTTCTTATGCACATTCACCAAGACCAAACAAAGCTCCAAAACTTCATATTTTGTGGAAAACAGCATGTTAGCAGCTCTATTGACATTGGCTCAAAAAACTAGACCTTCATCAGGAACAGGGAAAGCTGTTGCTTTTTCTATCATCAGAAAGGTGGGGAAGTCAGGAGAGATAAGACAAGGCGTATTTGGCAATGTGTAGTATTGCCAGAGATCAATATTATTCAGAAAAAAATGTTTTTCTTCGTTGAAAAATAGCCTGCTTTTTCAAATACAATTTAGCACATGAAAACAGACTTCTAAAACTCTCGTGTTTTTGTGTGTAAAGTTTTAACGAGCTATTTGTTTTTAAAAAGAAAACCATCTTTTTCAAATGTATCCTTGCTTATAACACAAGCGTCATGTGTTTGATCAGAAGAATGAACTATTCAAAGTTCTCAATATTTTCAACTTGCAAAACACAAATGCTTTAAAGAAAATTCAGGATTTTTCCCTCTTCGATGAACTCTTGTTCATGAGCTTTCAAAATGCATGGAAGTGTGCTGTGAGATAAAAGCCAGGAAAATAAGCATAGAAAATAATTAAATGATGAAGCCAACAATAGCCAGAAACAGCCACGGATGAGGGTCCTAATGCAAAAACACGTGTATTTGTGTCTAATAGGGATGGGGATTCTCAGCCTCGAAAAAACCATCCTTAAACCAAGGTTTAAGTTTTGCAAAGTTGTAAAAAAAACACAAAACCTGAAAATACATCTTTGAACGGAAAGGTTTAGTCAGCTTCAGAACCAGTTTTCATTTATAATGCGTGGAAAATTGCTAATCTTACCAAGTTTGTCACCAAACCAGTGCTAAAGTCTGAATGGAAAAAGCTTCGCAGTCATTTCTGTGAAATGTCGTGTAACGCAGAAGAAAAGGAGAAAAACAAGAGAGCATTATTTCTGGTTTTCTTCCTTGCACGGGCTGGTAGTTAGGCTTTGTACCTTGTAATCAGGAGCTGACCCCTCGCAGGAAAATCTTCCAGGTACCAGGAAAACCTCATTGATGGGGAAAGAGCTTTGGGAGGATACCCCCCCATGACCTCAGAGTCAAGTTCCTGAGTTTCAGAGATTACTGTTTCCTGTACGTAGAATTAAGTACTAAAAGTACTAATTACTATGGTTCCTAAGGCAGCTGAATGAAGATGGTAAGTACATTCTATACTAATCCAATTAACAGACTTTTTTCCTCCTCTTTATCCCCCAAAAATGCCTCGCAACCCATTGTTTTGCTAGTTAACAATTCTATGCTGTTACTTAGGGGCCAAATGCAAATGTAAAACAGATCATTTCCATTTAACCAATTTCTGAAAAAATAAAAAAACTGCTTACTGCCTACAGAACAGACTTCAATATTAATACATCATGCAGACAGCCAGAACGAAAAAGAGCAAAGCAAGGAGCCCACATCACAGAAATGTCACTAATGCAGAGACAGAGTAAATACCAATGTCAAAGGAAATTCATTAGCTCATCTTATCTCCAGAGCACATCTAAATGTGTCAGGTGATAAAAAGCGAGACCAGCTCCAACCGGCTCTCTGAAGATGCCTGCCTGTTTGAGCCAGGGAAGGAATGAAAACACACATACTGGATTGCAGGTCACCCGGTCCTTGCGCAGAGCACATCCAGCAGCAGAAGCAACAGTTTGGAGGTGACAAAAGTCTTACCAAGCACATAGTTGCCAAAAAAAATTAAATATGCTATCGATCCTACTCCTTTAGCTCCATGTTTTTAGCTAGGTCAAACCTATCTCACATAAGGGCTCTTTAGAGTTGGAAATACTATGAAATTATTTGATAATAAGTAAATATATGTATATACACACAGCCTCACTGCTGGTCTCGTTGCAAGCCACCAGTGACACATTTTTCTTCTTCAGCCAGGACAGAGGAGAACGGTGCTGGGTGTTGGGGTGCAGCCCAAGCAATGGGTGCCTGCAGGAACCTTCTCTCTTGGCTGGGGCAGCGGGTCCTGCCCCACACCTGGGGACCAGCTGCAAAGGGTGGGCAGAGTCACAGCCCTCATGTGAAGTTGTTGGACTAAAGAGGCAGAAAAGGAGAGCTGCAAGTGTTCTGGAGCTTGGGGGTCTCTGGGAGTCACATAAAATCCTAAGGGAATTACACCTTTCCTTATGACTATTTCTCTTTAATTAAGAATATCACCTTCAGGACTGGCATCAAAGAACAAAAACAAATTAACATCTTGCTATTTAAGTTCTTGTAATCTTCCTGGATGCTTCCCTCTGGTTTCACCTTTTGTAACCATCTCCCTACAATGCCTTAAGCTTGATGGTTGCTTGAAAATGCTGTTCCTCGCTGCTGGGTACCTGCTGTATCCTTCACAAAAAAACCCACCCTTACACATTCCTGAGTTCATAGACAGAACAGCTGTGCATCTTTATTACACATATGCTGCATGCTGGTTTTGCTTGTTAGCCAGCAGACAGGAAAGTTTTATTTTTAGGCAGATGTGAAAGCCCTAATTTGTTGCAGAGGGGAATAGAGAGCCTAATAATAGCACACAACACAGCCAATGCCAAATTAATTAATGGAGACCAAAACAGGTTACAGCTGATGAGCCAAAGCTACTATTTTCCACTTCCCTAGCCTTCCCCCTCTCTAAAATAGAATACTGGAGCTGGAAGAAGGACGCCCTGCGATATCTGGTCATTGCTGCAGCCTTTTGCATTCGAGTTACGGTGCAGGGAGGTTTGTCCTGACCTGACGATGCTCCAGTGGAAGGGACCAACAGCCCCAGATGATTTCTTCCACGACTGACCAGCATCACTCAAGCCCTTAGCTGATGAACACATCCCAGCCTGCCCACCAACGAGCCAGCATGAAGGAGGAAACCTCAGGGAAGGTTTTTGAGGCACAGCAAAGCTTCTGCTGGGACCAGGTGCATCCACCTTCTTGGTCACAGCCAGGGACAGGTGACCCAAAGGGAGGCTGAGAATAGCGCTGCCTCCCCCTCCGTTCTCGGGTGACCACACGTGTTTGCTGTCAGCTCTTTCCAACTAGGAGCAGGAGCCTATTTTAAGCGCTCCCTTTCCTCACGCATACACTGTTGCCATAGCTGCAAAACTAATGCACATGGAGAGCAAGGTCCTTACTCTATTGACTCAGCAGAGAGGCATGTTCCTGAATCTCGCTGTTTCTTAACTCATCTAAGTGAAAGAGAGAGGGCCAGATCCTTCCCCAGCTGGTGCTAAAAAATGGCATTACTCTATTGGCCTGGTGAATCCCTGTTAATTTGCAGCAGCTGACATACCAGCCCTTTGTTTTCCATTGCTACACCTTTCAGAATTGTTCATGGCATCTTGTAATTAAATTCAGCTTCTCCTCTAGTACCTCCCCTGGACAGATCCAGCTTTCTCCTGCTCTGCCAGACTGTATTTGCTCTCCTGCTCTCCACCCTTCATTTATCTGAGGATTCAGGGAGTGAATGCACATGTCAGGTATATTGCACATCTCAGCCTTTAACTTGCATCAGGTTTCCAGGGTCACCAACAGCAGTTTTGGGAATATTTAAGGTAAGCTTCAAATGCACTGGCAGCGAGCATTCATTCCAGCCTGGCAGTAGTACACACACCAACAGTGGCTTGCACTGATTTTGTTCACATTTGCAGACTTCCAGCCAACTCTGATTTGAATACAATTGCTAATATTTTGAAGCTGCTGTTTGCCAGGATACTTTAAGAAAAAAAAAATCAATACACTTGAAACAAGCCCACTGCAGGTTTGGAGAGCATTTTGAAAAAATACTTGATTTAAACATTTAAATTTTCCTGCCTGTTCCCAGTCTTAAACTGAAAAGAACAAACCAGTACAACTATAATAAGAGGCAGTCAGGTCTTCAGCTGATACGAACTTGCGTAACTCCTTTGCCTTCCAAGTTTACTGAAGCTTTAGAGCAAAGATGACACAAATAGGGCTGATCCGATGGGCAAGCAGTTGCTCAGTATTTACAAGCAGTAAGAGCTTTTGTCATGCAAGGTTACCAGTTCCTTGTCAAAAGGTAATGTCATGATGGGGAAGGGGTCAGTGTTTGGGACCAAACCCTAAATAAAAGGGCAGCAGGGCACTGTGTGCCTTGGCAAGGTGGGGAAGGGGAAAAGCACCCTTGGTACACACCCAGGAGCTGGGAGATATCTGCAGGGCAAAAGCCAAATAATTTATTTTGCTTCTGGTCCTCAGCACATGGATGGCACAGTGGGGACTACTGGAGCAGAAATGAGACATCCATGCTAGCAATGGCACTGGGAGGAGGGGAGGCTGTGGCTCTGCTGAACAGCTGGATCACAGAAATAGCCAGACAGGAGAGAAAAGAAAAAATATCAAGGGCTAATGTGGGATACGATTTCTGAAAATGATGCTAATGTCAAGAAGATGAGAGGTGAGAAGGGGGTTGAGCAAAGAACCTGGAAGAGGAGGAAGGAAGTTTTCCTGCATTTTGCCACGTTTTGCTCTGACTTGCAGGTCTTACACTCTTTATTTAATAAACTAAGGATAGAGGAGTTAATCAGCTGCACACCTGGGACTCAATCCTAATAAAGGATACATGGGATACGGGCAGATTGTTTTTAGGAGCTAAACAAGATTACAAAAGCAGCCCTAGGAGCACACTGGATTTTGCATCGCTACACTGCAATAGGTGACAATTTATTCACTGTTTGCAAGCATCCTCACTCAGGCAGGTTGTACCTTCATTAGCTACTAAAATGTCTGGTTAAGTGTTGATACAGGAGCAATAAGGATTAGTTCTGGTAAAAAAAAAATCCCATATAGTCAAAGTCTACTACCAAGTGTATACAACATAGATGCTAGAGGAAAAAACTGTAGAGATTGTATGTCAGAGCTTTACTCTGGGTTTGGTTTGTTTGGGGTTTTTTTGCAGGTTTTGCTGTCTCTTCACAGAGCTGAGGCATCAGGCAGAGTCTCCAAAGGAGACCTACAGCATGGACAGTGGGGTGCAAAGTGTTCACTGTGATACAGAAGAGCATCCATAATTTAATCTGAATAGAAGGGATTGACTCCTACATCTCATCAGTTGCTCTTTAAGAAGATGAACAATCTCCTTACCTAAATCTTAAATTAATTTATAGACCTGCTCATATTTCATTTATATTCCTGTGACTTACCCATGCGCGGGGCTTTGCCTTTTTCGACAGCAGTGCCCACTTCTGTTTGTGCCAAGAAGGGCTTGTAAGGCTTTAGCACCATTAAAATCCAGCACCGTAGCTCAATTTAAAGCTGTCAAGCATCAAGATATAAATATTACCTCCTGGCTATTGCTGTTTATAAAGTGATCCAGCTCTTTAAAAAGTCAAGCTATACTATCTATACTCGTGGCTTCCTGCAACAGTTAATTCCAAAGGCTGCTTAAACATGTATGATATTTTTCCTTTGACATGCTTTAAATGTATTTGTCATTAATCTTGACCCTTTGACTGTTCCCCGAGGGACAATGAAGTGATCAGACAGCTGTGCCCCTCATAACTTTTAATACTTTAATTAAATCCCCTTTGGACCTTTTCCCCCCTTCTCTATTCTTTCTTTAGTCAGCCACCAAGAAAAACGACCACAATTTTAACATCTAAACACTGGAAACTATGAACATATAACAATGCAGAAATAATTTCTTATTTTTCAATTTACTTAATTATTTTTAAATTTAATTTCTGGAATGAATGAATGAGAGTTCTATTTTCTTCTGAAAATTCTTTTTGAAGTCGCAGCGGTTTGGCCTCGTGCGTATAACCATAAACAGAACTGTACAGCTTGGGACAGACACTTTTAAGACAGAGTTCAAGTTCTGCTCTTCCATAGTTTAACAAGACAATAGTCTTTAGAAAACTTTTACCCACAGAAATAGTTGATCTGTCCTGAGAATGATCAATCTCCTTCGAAGGTAACAGGCTTGGCTCGCAGATGAAACAATCCCTATCGTTTTACTATCCTGTTCTCGTGGTTTGCATCCAAGTTTCGGTGTTTGGTATTTACTGGCATGTATAGGAATTGCCGAAAATGTCAGAGAACTGGCAAATTGTAAATAACACTGACATTAAAAAAAAAAATTATTTTCCACTGCCTCAAACTTTCCATTAATATGCTGTCAAAAGTGTGTATCACTTTTGATTCCCTAACTTTTCTTGGAGGGATTAGAGAAATCAACCAGGAATAAAAATATTGCAAAGTAATTTAGTAATGTTTATTTTGCATAGTGCATGTGGGGACACACTACTAGAGTTCAGTTTGGTTTTCCCCCCCTCCCCTGGTGATTATGGGAACACCTCTAATTTCAATTAAATAATAGATTTGTGCTTTATTTTTAAGGGTACAAGTAAATCTCAGCTCCGTAAAGGATAATTTTGGCTGTTTCTGTTAAAAACTAGTGCAAACAATGTAAGCTTTTAGCTAGCTTGGTCTTTTGCAAGCTAAAAAAAAAACCTGTTTATTTGGAAAACAATATGGAATTCAGGGCCAGTTTACAGCTTTGCATTGCCATGGTGTGTACCTGCAGCTTCCCAGTTTGGTGTGCAGAGGTATGGGGTTTGACTTTTTTTTTTTTCCAAGCTTGCCAGAACTCAGAAATCAGGTGTTCAAAGGGAGCCAGCATGAACAAAACCCCTGCAAAGACCAACGGAATTTGTGGCACAGCTTCCACCCAGTCAGGGTAAAACCAAAACTACTTTCCAGGACCCAGAAGCAGCAGAACCCCTGCACACACAGACCACAACACTGACCCTGCCGTGGTCTCTGCACTGAGACTCCCCCAGTTCTCCTATTCTGCAAACCCACATCATTAGAGGGAAATGGTTTTGCGGGTTCTTGTCTTGCCCCATACACAACCCCACAGGTTTCCATGCTCGTCACCTGTGAGTTACGTGACCATGAGACACCTCACTTCTCTGGAACACTTATGCAAAACAAATTAAATTACTGTGAACAAGCATCCCTATTCAGCCAGGGCACCCAAGTCATGCCAACACAGCAAAACTTCTTACATCAGCCTGGAAGTACAACTGGTACTGCATGGGCATCTCCAACCATTCCATACAGGCAGGAAATAATCCTATTTTTTAGCCCCAGACATCCCAAGCCCACTTGAGCCCTGCAGATAAATTACCCAGCAATGTCATCGCTTCTGCACACCAGAAAGCCAGCCACAGTTTTCACTCCTTTAACATCTATTAAATTAAACCTGCCAAGGAAGGTGCCTCTGGGGAGAATTCTGGTGCAGAGGCAGGACAGTTAATAAAGCATTTACCATTGGCTGCATTCCTTCTGCCTTGGGAGGGGGGCATGCCCTGCCATAGGGAAGATCCTCTGCCTCCAAAAGCAGCTGAAGGAGGACCTCTAGGCTCGACCACAGAAATGCTTCAATGAAGCAGCAGTGGATGGAGCAGATTTAGACGAACATGGCAAGGAGGAAAAGGGTATCCAAGATAAAAGTGGCTTATAAAATAACTTGGAATGTCAGCACATGATTATGTTGTTTTCCCCTCAATCATTAGACAGACTGCTGTGTTGCAAAACACCCCGAAGCTTGAGAAAGTGCTAATGGGCAACAGCTTTTGGAATGTCATAAATGCTAAGTTTTACTGGACTGAGAAGACAGCTTATTGTACAGTCAGAATTCAGATGGGGAAATATTTGGACACTCGCAGCTTGTAATAAAATGAGAGAAAGTGGATTAGTAGGTTTTGTAACCCATTAAAAAGGGAAGAGCTGCAAAAGAAAGATTGGTGGGAAAGCTGCACCTACACCACCGACAGCACCTTGGGTTGGGTTCTTCCAACCGCCTTCAAGTTATTTACACCTGGACATAAATAACACCACAAATTCCCAGTACCCCATCAAGAACAGCCTCACAACTTGCAAGAAAATTTGCAGATGAGACAATCCGACAGATGATAGTACTGAACCTGGAAGATGCAAGTACTTGAGGGAAGGGGCTTTGCTTTATGGTTTGAAGGTGGGGAAGAAGCCCTCTTGTCTTTCAGGATCTTTGAAACACGGAGCATGCAGCTGCTGTGCAATAATGCTGAGCCCAAACCCAGATGACTCTAAGCCTACGTGGCTTTTGGCTGAAGCGAGAAGTAGGATGAGCTTGTATCTGCCTTCAATAAATCATGTTGACTTGCCCCAAGACTAATCAGAATGGAATGAAAAAGCCTTTTACTTTAATAAAGCAGAGGGCGATTCCAAAGGTAAATTAGGAAGAGGTACATTATAAAGAAGAAAAATTCCTTTCAAAGGTATTGGAAGACACTGAAAGGCTATAAAATACTTCATTGGCAGCCTCCGTGCCTAGCATCAGCTTTCTGTTCTTTGTTCCGAGAGCTAGTTCACACTCCTCGAGATAGACATGCAGTAACGATAGTTTTCACTTGCTAAGATACATCAAAGTTGACCTGTTAGATAAACAGAATTGTTTAATGATTACATTTTCCTGTGCCAAATGAAAACACATAAAAGTGCAAGATTCAACAGCTTTGTGTATATATATATATTTTTTTTCTTGAGCTGCACAATGGAAATTGTTTGTACTCTTCGCCAAAACAGTAAGGCTCTGCAACTCTGAGTTTGGCAGGGACAGAGCTGAGTCCAAATCTCTCTCCAGCGATGGCTGGAAGAGAAACGCCAGCAATTCGTTTTCACGCTTACGAGATGTGTCATGTACAGTACAAAGTGATCCTAAACAATTTTAACCAACCATCTGACAGTTCTTCATTAACATTGGAAATTCCCAAAAGCCACCAGCACTGGGTCTCCCTGCAGGAGCGTGGCTCAGGAGTGGTTTGTGGATGGTATGTAGCAATGCTGCAGAGGATGGGCGACCACGAGTCAAGGTTAATGGGAGGATTATCAGAAACTGCAGTGAATGTTGGGTCAGGGCTCCCATACAGCTTGATTACAGCCTATTAATTAAGTCTTGCCCATGACATCTGAACTTTGCAGTAAGCCATGTTACTGCATCACTAGGTAAGGACACGGGCTACAGTTCTGTCACTGGATTTGAAAAACTTTTGTAGAAATTAATTGGAATCATCAATGTTCAATTTTTCCAATAATATGAGCAGTTAAATAATCAAGGTAGACTGACAATTTTGTCTCTGTAAACCAAATTTTTTTATTTTCTGATGTTTGACTTTTTTATTCTGACACTATGATAGTTTATATATTTTTTTCCTACTCATTTGCCATTGAGATTCTCATAATTATAGGTAATTTTTACTCATTTTATTCCTATACACTTTTTATCCAAACACACTTGTTACAGCACTTAGCACAACTTTTCATCAACATAATGCTTGTTTTCACATGTGTGAAACTAATCAGAACTATAAGAGGACAAACATTTGTCAGATGTTGAACAATTCATCTTACTAAATGCATTTGTCAAAGTGGCAAGTACATTTCTGCAAGCACAACTGCCACCTGATAATTACAGCATAAAACGCTCCCTCTTCCTATGGAAAATTAACTTTTTATATGCTGTAAGTGCATAGTTCCAGACTAAATATTGTGTTTGGTTTTATTTTACCAGCAGATAGCTTAGCTCCATAACTGCCTGAGCCTTGTAAAGCACTGCATTAGGAACTGTTGATGTGCTTAAGTCCAAAATAGTTTATGGGGGTATTTTTTTCTGACAATGCTGACTAAAGTTACCATTTGGTATACTGGAAATTCTTAAATAGCACCAACAACAGGGCACTAATAATAACCAGAGTGACTGTAGGGGACTTGAGCAATGACCCTGGTCCAGCCTGTCACTGGGAAAGAATCCTATGGGACAGGAGCTAGGCTGGTTGGGATTTTCAGATTTATTTAGTCATCTTTATAGTTTTTGTTAATTTTTCACTTCCCCAACTATTTAGGACTGATTTTAGAGACAATACTTAATACTTAAACCATGCAAACCTCATAAGAGCCAAATGCTTTATCAGGTGTCACCAGAGACAAGGCAAGACAGCATGGCCAAAACCATTTTATGTCCTTCATGGAGACAGCAGCCTTCTGCAGCACACAGAAAATCCTTCTCCATCACACAAAGCCAAGGTGCTCAAATAATTCCACAGGCTAGTAACTGTATTGCTGCTACTTCATCTGTGCCCGTGAGGGCAGCTGGGGCTTGCTGGCCTCACTGGGATATTGTGTCCATTCATGAAGCATCCCATGATGCTCCCACTAAGAACAGCACAAAACCTGAATATTTTTCCGTGATACATTTAATGCTGAAGTGATGCAATTTTCCTATTTTTATACCAGGAACAAATTACCTTTGTCTCATACCACACACTTCTAGCAGGAAAAGAATGAACATCGAGTTCCTTACATTAATTAAGGCTCTGGACAAAACTGATTAATTTTTACATTTTTTTTTTTCACTGAACAGTATGACCATAGTTGCATAAGTGTAAGATTCTCGTTGATATAAGTATTAAAAACATACTGTGTTTTAAAAAATATTAGAAGACTAATAATGGAAAAATAGATGAGATTCTGATAACCTCTGGAAGATCCTGAAATGTCTGCAGACAATAGGAGAGTAATATATGCAATTAAGACAAAGTTATGAATTATTCCTCCAAAGGATCGAGTTAGAACCACATGTGAAAGAACAAATACTTCCACATTTACTTTTTGAAACACATTATAATATCCAAGCTAAAGAACAGGATCAACTTGAAATCCACATTCACAACCACAAAAAAAAGAAAGAAATTCACATAGGAAATTATGTCCTTTAGGAAACCCAAGCCATTCCAATTGTCATGTTTTATTTTTGCCAGAATTTTACATTTCAGTGAGAATTTAGCAAGCAGTTGAAATTAATGTCTTTGCAAAATTACCACCATTCCAAATGCTGTGATTAGTACAGATAGCTTCCCTATTTTATTTTTACTTTTGATAATTAACCAGGGACCTCTCCCTCATGCTACTCCAGTGTCTGGAACCAGAGCAGCTACAGGATGGGACACTTCTGCTTTGGCAGCTGCATGAAGGCAATGGTTATACTGAAGTACCACTGAACCATTCCTCCTCTGATGTCCAAGTTCCCCTGTCCCTACAGCTGAGAATCGGAGAAATCTGGAGACAGATGGACCCAGGCAGTGAATTTCAAGCAACCCAAACCATCACCCATCCTTTCCATCAAAGGACCCACTGCTCTGCTCACAACCCAAAACAAGGTGTTGTTTTATGTGGGTTACAGTAACAGTCGGGTGGAAAGACCTGCCTAACCTTTCCCCATGGGTATATTTATTTTACAGCTCTGTTTTTCCACAGTTGCCATTGGGTGTAGCACCACAGCTGTCCTTGCTTGCTCGCAGTATATTTTTATTCACTTATCTCCAACCTCACAGTTATTTTTTTCCATCGGTGCTCAGTTTCCAATTCCCCTCCCGTCACCCCCTGCGAAGAAGAGAAGGTCCTCTCTTCACCTCTGAACTCGGTCATTTCAGCAGCTTTATCAGGGATGTACCAACTTCTGCGGTGTGATTTGTGGTTTTGGACAATCCATTTAACCTCTCTCAATGGGTTTCTTACTCTCTAAAACGTGTCATGATCTCTGCTGGTGTGAGACCACATCGCTGACCTTCCAGAGCAACGTAATACAGAGCACAAAATATCAGCTCCATGGGACGTTACCTCTTGCTTTCCCCTGGGGTCTGGGAAATGCCATGCTTTCTCAGCTATAGGTAGAAGCTTCAGTTTTACTTGGTTTTAATACAAAAAAAAACCTCTTCCTTTTAGTCCATTGCAGGATCATTAGTTTAGATTAATTCACACACAAGTTATATAATTCCCAAACTATTATTCAGCCAATTAAAAGAGGAATCAAAGTAGTCAAAATACTCAGGTTCACCTTTCTTCCACAGAACAGACTTTTTGACCTTGACCGTTTGTCTTCTTTGCTTAAACTTGTCACCTGCCAATCAGACACACCACCTCCCTGTGCTGCAGCCGTAAATGGATAAAACACAATGAACAGCAGAAGTGTTCAGAGGAGAAGCCCATCTGTCATAGCACTGAACGCTTGATGCGTAAGAAGGATAAAATTGAAGAAAAAAAGTCTTTATGGAAAAAAAAAAAAAATCACTTCTCAAGCATAGAGGTTTCTGATCAGCTGAAAAGGGAACTTCTGGAGCAGCCAAGAGGACCAGCAGAGGAAATAACAAGCCAAAGAGCAGACACAGATCACAGCACCTGATGGCCAAGGGATGCTCTTGGTCATGCACACAACAGCAACCTCTCCTAGGGAGCTGCTGGCCCCCCAACCAAAAGGTCCCAAACAAGCAAACTTGATTTAATGGGAAAACTAGCCATTTTACTGATCTTGGGGAAAAAAAAAAGAAATCAGAGGGAGGAGTTTGGAGGTGGCATCCACAAACACGTTGTAAATCTGGCCAGATTTGGAGCTGCTGCATTCTGTAAATAGTTCTCTTAATAGAGCACAAGCTCAGTTTTACAACCACCCTTTATAAGCACGCTTTTCATGTTCTTATTCCCCACGACACATGAAACAGATTTAGGTACCTAATAGTAGGCACAAAGATTGAAATATTTGGCTTTAGGTTTTAAAAGCAAAGATGGGGGAAGAGTCCTAAAAGCAGATCCAGAGCATCTTAACAAGGGATGGGTACACGTATGCCTGGAAAGCACCTGTTAGTGGAGATTAGCAAATAAATCTTTGAGGAATAGAATAGATGAACAATTCCCCCACTGATGACACAGACAATACTGGAAAGAGAAAATGGCATCCATAAAAGTAATCTGTAAATACAAAATCCTGGACCTCTAGAATGGAAAACTTATTTTTAAGCAGTTATTTTTGTGTTATGTTTCCACTTAACATTACAGGCCTAATCATTTGCAGCTTAGTCAAAGAGCTGAAGCCCACTCGCACACACCCAGATTTCCATCCCCAGCCTGTTTGTGAGCCTTATCTTTCTGGCCAAGCAACCGCTTGACTTGTGCACGCAAACGAAACCTCCGTACACTCAAATGCACTTCTCTTCCCTTCGTGACAACAAGTGCCCTCACATCGTGCTGCTTTTCAGCATGCACATTTAGAAAATATGTGAAAACATTAAAAAAAGCAACCAGCACAGCTTGCCCTTGCTACAATAGGGGAAATCATGTTTAAGGCTGTGTTTGTTTTCCAGCTGGATGTGCCTTCCCCATCATGGTTCCGATTCAGACATCGATTTCAGCACAGCTAATGTATATATCTAATAGTTGCTCTGAGACAGACTGCAAAATACCTGCGTCTAAACTTGGAGCAGCTCCAGTTTTTGTTAATTCAGACGTAACTGAGATTCTCAAGCTTTCCTATTCAACTCAGTTACATAAGAAGAGAAACTTCAGAAGTGATCTTCCCCAGGAATTTTTCAATCAGCAGAGAAGAGCTGCTGCTGCAAATAGGTATTTACAGTTTTCCAGGGAAGGATATTACTGAAAATGCATTTTCATACTGTTGCTGCTCATCGTCCTCACTCTAGCCTGCCCTCAACATCTTCAGGCACTCACATAGGACACGGGGTCCAGGACACAAGCTAGCCTTCCACATCCAAACCAACCTGTTGTGTTTCAGCCTCTGCACGGAGCCATGAACTGGAACTTCCCATTTCCACAAAACAGCTGAACTCTGCTCTGAGAGCCAGAGCAACACACAACAGTTAAAGCCTACACAGATCTCGATATAGACCTTTGAGGGTTCTCCAGCTTAGGTGCATTGGAGGCTGAGAAGTTCTACTGCTTCCACACAGCAGCAAGGATGAATTTTGTCACTCCAAGAACAAGAGGCAACCACTGGGAGGGAGGAGAGGGATGGGCAGAGAACCAGGATGGATTCCAGACCTGCTCCTCTCCTGTTACTGCTGCTGAGCAGGAGCAGAAACCCTGACCCTCCATCAGCTTGGATCACCAAAGCACTGGGGAAGGGTTTACTCTAAACTGCCCTCCTTGCTTGTCAATGTCATCTTCACCCAGCTCTTGAAATGATGACTGACAAAACCTCAGGTTCACAACCCCTCTTTTGCACTTTGCCATCTGCAAGGCTGGGAGAAGCGATTTGAGAACAAGCATACCTCCAGATTAAATAATAACATCAATGGTGGCCATTGCTCTCAGCTTGTCAATGTTCCATCAACTGTTCCAGAATTTATTTCCAAAAATACAGGGGGAGCTGGGCAGGGTAGCCAGGCACCACTGCTCTGAGCAGCTAGCTTGTCCCCTTCCCCAGCCAACCCCTCTGTTAGAAAACAGAAAACCAACCTGTAACCGATAGCAGCAGTGGATGTAACCTGCTCTGTGGGGAAAGCTGAATTAGTGCTTTTCATTCCCTCTAATCCCCCTGAGCCATAACACCCCTCAGAGGCTCTAGCAAGGTCGAAAGACTTGAATGCGATGCTCGGCGGGCAAGCCAGGTGGTTGGCAATGTTCCTTTCATCCAACCCTATTTTTGCTTACCTGCCATTTTCAGGCCATGTGCAAATATAGATCGGAGGGTTCACAAGCAATAGGATATGGAACACCTTGCTGGAAAGATTCTAGCAGCAGAAAAAAAAAAATATTCTCCCTTTTTTCCAAACCCTTCCACTCTTAAGTATTGTCTTTAATAGGTGGAAAAAGCTGAAGCCCAGAGAGCAATTCTTACCACACACAAACCGTTTTATACTCCACATATAGAAATTGCATTTTACAAAGTATGGGATATGAATCAGAGTGCACGCTGGAGCCAGCGCTGACAGCTCTTCCAGCTAGTGAGCAACGGTCCTGCAGGAGATACTCAACGACTACAAGCAGGAGTTTCTCTGCTCACAGCAGTTCAACACGAATCTCCTGGTGGACGCTTTGCTCAGCCTGTTCTTTCAATAGTCAATGTGCACAGGGATAGTCTCTCTGGAGAAGTAGCATTCCTTACAAATTCACTCTGCAGCTTGTCTTTGAACCCACGTTGTCTGCATCCAAAAAAACCCTCTTTCAAGAGGAGATTGCTTTTAAGAGTTGGGTGTATTGAAGGTGCAGAAAGCCGCAGAAGTGCCCAAGAGATGTTTTCCAAAATAGATGTGAACTAAGAGTTCATCCTCCCATTGAAACTCATAGCACAAGGAAAAAATAATTGCATAGAAAAATGCTATGGACACAGGGGTGTTTTGGGAGCAAGTGAAGAATGATTGTTACAATATTTTATTCCAAATTTTCAGTTACTGACAGTTTTGGTGGAACTAGTTTATTTTTTTCTTTTTATTCTGGTTTCTTAGCAGACTCCCTTAGACAAAAATTAAAACTTAAACCAAGATATAAAGAATTATCTTTCCAATAAAGTCTTCTGCAAGATATTTATTTTTTCAGGTCCCAAAATTCCAGTAAGGGAGGTCACAGACAAGGGCATACATAGAAAAATAGGCCTTGGTTAGCTCTAATCTTTGGTATTTCAATGAGATTTTCTAGAGCATTCATCCATCTCCCTGGCATGAGCAGGGCTGAGCTAGCCCCCAGGCACTTTTGGAAATCCCACCTGTAATGATTCATTATTCACAGCACTGCATGCAAACCCCTGTGGCTCTTTGACAATTCATTGTGATAAATTAGGCACTGATTGGATTTTGTTCCTTGCGTTTATGGAGCTTAATGTTATTTAAGACAAATACCTAGCAGCAGAGTACATTTCATAGAATCTGGAAAAATGAATCTGGTACCCAGTACACCCAGATGCACCTCCACACTGGGCCAAGTCCTTCCAATGAATCTCTAACAAAGCTGCTCAGGGTTAGAGAGATTATTCTGGCCCTGCTCATCCTGGTTATTATATTCTTTATAGTGAAACGTAGGGTGTGAAGGCAGAGTACTCTGCATCCAGATGGGACAGGGGTTTGTGTTCCTGAACAATATCCAGTTCAGAGCACAGAATATTTTTTTTAAATTATACATTCAATGTGATGTTGCTTTCTCAGAATATTCTAAGAAAAAGGGACACACAACTAACACAAACCCAACGCATTTCTCTTGAGCATCCACTCAAACTCCTGGTCAATCCGCAGATGCTGGATGAACACATAGCTCAAAACCCAGCAATGATCAAGTACACTAAAGCCAAGCAAGAGCACCAAGTGCTTTCTTAATCCTGACAGCAAGGAAATGGCCAAGGATCAGGTTGGAATTTTTTTTTTAAGAAAACATAAATAGACTTGATTCAGTTAACTGATGCATTCACCAGATGTAATCCCTAACCAATGGATTATACACAGTGTTCAATGCATAATTCTGATCTGCTCTTTATTTATAAGAAAATGAAAAGGATCAGGTCTATTTTTAACTTCCTGGAAAGTTTAAAAATAAAGAACAGCTTGCAATAATGCATTAAACAGCAGGTTCCAGCCTTCTTAAAATGAGCCGGCGTGCATCAGAAAGGTGAAGCCATGGGGCTGTACTGCCCACACCGCAAGAAGGTGAATTAAGAATAGCACGTAAGGAACAAATGGAGATGGAGATATAAATGCTCATAAACAGGTACAATAAACTGGCCTGGAACTCAGCTCAAGAAGTGTTAGGCAGAAAGAAAAGCACACAGAAATTTCACTTGTGATGGAAACACACGCGCACACTGGATTTGGATCTCTACGACCTCCCTAGTCCAGCTCTGCATCTTTAAGGATCTGGAGTTTCACTTTAAGATATTTTTCCATCTTCCCCCCCCTCCCCATGCACAATTTTTCCAGCACATTTGTGCCCTGTGCCTTTCACTATTTAAAATTCAGTCGCAGTCTCCAGTCAGCCCAGGCTGGGTTTACATTAGTACATTCCACAGCAAATCCTCGGTGCTGGGGACAAGGTGACAGTGGTCAGGGCACCAGCCTTTTTGGAAACCTCCCAGCTGGTTCTGCTGAAATAAGGAGCACTGGGGGCTGTGACAGAGCCATTCCCATCTGTCCCCCTCCCTCCCCAGCCTCTGTAACCACTCTGTCAGACTGTCACCCTCAGCATCCAGATATTTCGGGGGGACACTGTGCTGCAGAAGGAAGATGTGGGGAACCTTGGTGGGAGAGGTGTTAACATCAGTGGCTCAGCCAGCATCAGGAGGAAAAGCCATGGCTTGGGGCTTCATTTCAGACACACCAAGTGATTCCTTCCTTCCTCAGAGAAAGAGACAACTTAGATACAAAATGCTTTGGGGGAAAAAAAAAAAAGAAAATCACATTTAACAGTTTCATCAGCTCAGATAAAATATTAAAATTCAACCTTGCCTCTGTAATAAGAGTTTTCTCCCTTTCCTTTTGTCTCTCCACACTTAGGAACCGTTTTTCTTTAAGCCAAGAAAAGCAGATACTAATAACGAAGCAACTCCTCTCACATAAGCAGTGCTCAGTGGAGGACAGGGAGAAATGATGCCCTGGGCAGCTCTGAGCCCCACGACACAGGGGCTGGCACAGCCACCAGGGGAGAGAACACCTGATAAATATTGTTTGCACTTGGCTTGAAAGACAGGCTTCTCCAAAACAAATGAGTACATAATGTGATTTTTTTTTCTGGAAGCTCTTTAAAAAAAAGCCTCTTTTGTGGAAGTAATTCTTTTAAATTAAGTATCTGGTGACATTCAATCAAATTTTTTCTTCTAGATGTTAACTGTGTATAGAGCTATGCCCATATACAGAACATCCCCTGCCTCCTGAGTGTATAAAGTGCATAACCCATGTTATAGCAGCAGGCAATCGAAACCAAACCCAACCAACACAACACCACCACGAGCACCAAGGGCGATAAATCCATTCCCCTCACACCAGCAAAAGCAGCAGGTTTTACAGCAGCAAAACCAGTTCATAACCTCACTTTGCTCAACACTCTCAACCATGCATCGCATTAAGCAAGATTAATATTCCCATCATCCTGTGATGTTGCCATGGACTCGCTCGAGTGCTGACCGCAGCGAGCCCGCGGTGCTGCCGGGCTCCATCACCCCGTGTCAGCCTTACGCTGCTCCTGGCTTCCCCTCCCGCAGCACGGAGCCAGCCAAGCTCTGCCTTCCCGCGGCTTTAACAGCCCCGCGGGGGTGGAAACGGGGCCAAATTTGGCTCATGGCACTCCAGCTGAAATAAAGGAGGACAATACTGAGTCAAACCATTAGTAATTCCATTTAAAATCCCCCAGGTAGCTGAGATATCCCTCTTCCCTGTACTCGAGGATGGGAAATACTATCCTATACAAATACTGTAGTAAATTTAGCTGCTGAAAGCTAGTAACAGTCTGGCTTTTATTGGCACTCCTCTATATGCCCTGGCTTCCATTTCCCCATATATTTTAAGCACCAGCTTCTGTTAAGTATTGGTACCTTATGCTCAGGCAGTTGCACACTGTAAATATAGAAGACTCTTAACCTAGAGCTCAACCCAGCTCTTTCCCCTCCCCAATATTTTTAAGGAGAAAAGGTCAGAGTATTCCAGTGAACTGACGCACTCCGTCTAATTTATACAGCAAGAAGCTTAAAATTGTGCGTCATTTGACCATTTTCCATTTGTTCATGCTGAGATTAAGAGATGGGCTTATTGTTGAGCTTATAGTCGAAATTACAACTAAGAGGAAAAAAAGGGTTATAGGAGATCAGTAGCTGCAGCTGGGCTTTGATTTACTGCTGCCCAGTTATGGCAATGTAAATGAGAAAACTTGAAAAAAAAGCAGCTCTTGGAGATTGAGAGAAGCTGAGTAATTAACCATTTCCAAGGTAAAGGTTTCCAAATAAAACCAGGGAGCCAGGTCTTGCTGGGA
This sequence comes from Syrrhaptes paradoxus, assembly GCA_013400615.1. NCBI lineage: Eukaryota > Metazoa > Chordata > Aves > Pterocliformes > Pteroclidae > Syrrhaptes > Syrrhaptes paradoxus. The sequence continues at coordinate 29,992 of VZTO01004492.1, forward strand.
GCCCTTTGCAGCTTGTTTAATTGCCAAAAAGCATCTGTGATAGAGCAGCACGCAGCTGTGGTTGCAAGGGAGAAAAACCCAGCATCGGCATCAGAAATTATCTGTAAAGCTGAGTCGTCAGCAGATTTCATATTTCATCACCGCACCGTACCTCTGAGGTCAGACAGAGCTCTGCACACCCACCAGAACACAGCATTTCTTCCAATATACGGGATGTTTTAACTGCATCAAAATAATTTCACAATACACATGCTTCAATTTTGCAGCGGTGCAAGTCCAGTAAAAAAAACTAGAGCTGGGCAAACAGCGGGTGGTGTTTGTCCACAGGCATTTATCCAAGTAGGTTATTGTGAGCGTACACACGTTTGCACAAAGCGGACGCCAAGCCCTGAGCTGATGTAAACTCAAATATTTCAACTGAAGTTTGTGGAGCCATGGAAATTCCTACAAGCAGAACAGCGGACTGTATTTAGAAGAGCTTTTCCTTCTAGTAGCATGGATGACTAGAGTTCTTCAGGTTTTAGCAAAATAGGAAATTCATGGGAATGCTTGCAATTCCCCGATTTGTTTCCATATTCTTTTTGTTTTGTATACGCTATGAATCCCAATTTGACTAGTATTTACACGAGAGCGGTGAGAAGGGTAACAGATTTGCTGACATTTTCCTGGAAGAGCCGTTGCTATCTATAGCATTTTCCATTTTCATCTGGGATATTTGGATTTTTCTAGTAAGGTGAAAATAAGAACATTGCCGTTTAAAATAATGGATTTCCATGTGTGGCAAATCACTAATAGCATAAGGTTTTGCTTAGACTGAACTTGTGCATTTTTCACCCACCAAACAGCCTCCTTCACTGGGGGGGGAAACCAAAAAACATCACCCTCTAACTTTGCAAGCTTTTGTGGACACTGCAAAATGGGAAAAAAAAAAATTCGACAAAAACGGTGCTGAAGGCTGCTCAGGCTGCTCTTGACAGCCATGCAGGGTAGGTATTTTGCTGAGTTTTATTATGAAATATCCATTAACAAATTTTTCTAACTATGAAAAATACTTGACATTTTCCAGAGCAGTGTCATTCTTGAATTGAAGTACCAGAAAAAAAAGGAAAGTCCATCTGCTAGAGAGACCAGAGCATCCAGCCCAACACACCCAAGCTAACCCTGGGTATCTAAGCAGGGGACTGCTAAATAATTCACAAGTCACTTGGATTTATTTTATTACATGTACAGCTAACTAATCTTCATCTGCTTTATGAAATAAAATTTTCTTTTTTGTGGCATATAAATTCTAGATAATTTAAAGCCTTAACATGTACATAAACGTCAGAACCGATCTTCACATCTCTGCAGGTGAGGGATGCTCAATGTTCACATAAATACGATTTTCTTTGGATTTGTAAAACCAGCCAAGATGTTGCTGTTCCTTTCTCATTAGAAATATCACTGCAGAAATAATGCCAAACCCTACAGGTCCTGTACATCCACAGCAAAGGATTTTATAATTTTCCATCCTCTATTAAGCAGCATTGTAAGACATGGAAGAATTTTTTCCCAATTTTGAAGTGGAGACCAATTATTATTGCTGCCCAGGTCTAACATACCATTCTTCTACTGGAGACCTCAAAGTGCTGACAGAACAAGAAATTTAATCCAGGGCTCTCCAGCCCAGTTGAGCATCCTCAGCATCAGACCACCCGTATTCCAGCTCTAGCCCTAAAAACAGGGTGCAAGCAGGATCTCCCCTGATCCTCATGCTTCGAGAAAATTTAATTTCTACTCAGAATACACAGGTAAGAAAACAAAGTGATGCAACACAAAAGCATGAGGCAGCAGCTTGATTTTCAAGACAGATAAAACCTGTATCTGTTCAAAGATGCCTTTTCCAACTACACCCTACAAAAACCTTCCTGTGTCTCTGAACTAATATTTCTTTCTAACACCAGGCAAATTTACAAGGCTCTGTCAGATAAGGAGTTTGAGATTTACAGAAAAAATTATTTAGCTACAGATGCACCAGAGCAAAGCAGATAAAGTGCCTAAACCTCTGAAGATTTAAATGGTATTATGACATGAAACACATTGTGCCCATTTTCCAACTCTAGCAAACATTCTCGATGTCATTGTCTTTCTAAGAAGAAAGGATCTGTTCTTGTTTCCTTTTTTATTGACTGAAGAAGATTAAGGGTAATCTCCTTAAATCCTCAATCACCCCACATGATACACATTTTTTGGACATTGCTGTGTCATTCAGAATATTATATTCAGTAACAGAAAACTCTTGCGTTATTCATCCCTGCTGCTTTTTGTCCCTCCATCCCCTTCAAAATGCCCCCACATCCCACACCTCTGTTTTTTCCCACCCAGCAAGACCAGCTTGAACTTGGCATTGAACACCAGGGTGGCCAGAGCCACCACTTTTTAAACAGTTGGACAAGTCCAGAAAGGCCAGTGGCCAACTGCCAGACATCTCCTTCCCACGTTGGCTGCAGGATGGAGACATTCAGCTTGCCAAATTGGATTCGTTTTCTTGCTCCCCTCTGCTCTCTCCTACCTCCCATTAGAAAAAAAAAAATTATCTATGGAAAGCTAAGTCCCCAAACATAACAAACAGGTGTGAAAAAAGCACTAATAAGAAAATTTTTTTGGCTCTGTGGCCATGAAATCTAATTTCTTCAGGAAAATTGACAAAGACAAAACTCGCTGGAAATGGATGTGTCAGATGGCAGCATCACTGACCATGGGGATTTACTCACTGCGTTGTCATCTGTCAAAAGGAGCTGGCAGAAGTGATTTTTGTGCCAAAGACTATTTTATTCCTGAAGTTACTGGGAACTAGTCAAAACCACAGCAGGGTCTTGCTGAGAGGTTGGATTAATATTAATAAAGCAAAGTAAAAAGAGGCCAATTCCTCTGACACAAAGGAGGTTTGCTGAAGCCACTCGCTGTCCCAGGAACACCATGTAACCACCTCTGGGATTTGGTGCCCAGGAAACAGCAAAAGGTTTTTATTTCCCATAAAAGCTCATTAGCTGTTCCCTCCAGGTCTGCTCTAGAGGCAGTGGAGCCTTTCCTTTGGCTCCATTTGGCTTTGGATGGGCTGCTGAAAGCAGCAATGAGATGGGATGCTGAAAACATACATTTTCATCTCCAGAGGAACATGGGCACTCAAAGGCACCTGCTTGTTGGAGGATTTGGGGAAGCCAGCAGAAAGCATCAGCCCAGGCTGGTCAGCTGCATCCATCCATCAGGGATTTAAAACCTTGAGACTCTTGAGTCAGTGTCTTTGGAGAATACCAGGGCAGGTTTAGCCTCTGCTAGGGCTAAGAAGCAGCCAAATAGGGCAGGAAATGTCAACCCACATATGGCAGCTGTGGGCATCCCAGAGGAGACAGAAGCTCAGCAGTGAACCTCTCCTCCCCCAGCACCAGCCTGGGGGAGCACCCAGCCCTCAGCCTCAGCTGCAGGATGAAACCCTTCAGTACGACAGGATCCATCCAAAGGCAGCAGCTTCAACCTGTCCATCACATCATAGAGCAATAGCAATGGCAAAAACTGACAATATCGGGGGAGGAATATCAAGGCAAGGCAGGTGGTACGAACATCTTGGACGTGAAGTTGTTGCCTTCCAATGCAGCTAACACAGGAACACCCTCATCAGCAGGAGTTTCACTGAAGTTTCCAAGCTTTGGATTTTCACCCAAGCGTCCAGAAGTTGCAGCCCTTAGTTTAACAAGTGGGATGTTTATCTTAGTAACGATGGCACAATTCCTCATCGGTTCTAATTAGAAAATAATTAGTAATGCAATGATAATGCCATGGCTTGATGCTTATTTCTGTTAATCAGAGCCTGGCACCAAATCAATATATTTCCCCATAACAAAAAAGACCCAGTACTACAGAGTCATTTCTAATAATTTCATTCAGCATGCTACAAAGTAAATTCTGATGATTTAATTGGAAATGATGTTTTTAATAGGAGGCTGTTTTTGCAATTACCATTAAAACCAAATGTCCCTTTTGCTTTATTGAAGCCATGCCTTTTGCTAATGGTGTTCTCTTGGATTACTGGGTTTTTATCAGTTGTATTTTTGAGACTCATAGGACCCAATTTGATGTTCCCAGGTATTTCAAACAGAACACATTGTACATTGTTCTGAAGTAATATTATTAGAATTGTGGCTAGATACATGGCATTGTAACTTCTCCCCCAGAGAATTAGAAGACCCAGACTCTGATTTTAATTTTACGTTGTTCAACAACTTTTTAAAGTTTAAAAAACCATTTAATGGAAAAATATTGTTCACATTCCAAATAGCCATTATTGGCTCAAAATTTCACCATTCTCTGCTCTCATCCCTCCCTAACCTGAAAACCCAGCCACTGCCATCCTGACGATGGAGGAAAATTTTTTTTGCAGATCCAGGGTAACCTAGAGTTGTGTTTAGTCACAAGCAGTGGGACTGACAGTGCAGAGCAGCCATCAGCTGTTATAAAAGGCAGTGCCTCAGCTCACTAAAATCAGCAATAAACCTCCCTTACAATATTTTGGATAATAAGCACTGCCCTCAGCCTGGAGCAGGAACAATCCTTCTGAATATCTTCTATCTGCAGACAGGCAGTGGAAGATGGCAACTATGGAAAGTCACTTTTTTTTTATAATTACCATCTAAGAGCCCAAACTGTTTTCCTGGCAGGGGGTGGCGGACCCAAGACTGCATTTGGATGGCTGCAGCAGGTATTTCAGGTTTGGCTATTTCAGGATTTTTATCCCATTTCAGGATTTTTATAGGAAATCTGTAACTAAAGAGCAAAAAAAATTCCTTACACAAAACACATCTGAATTTGCTGTACTTTCTGGCTTGGTAACACTTTGTCTTTTGTTCTTAGAGGGAAAACAAGCATTGTTGGGGATTCCTGCAAGAAGAGCAACACAACTTGTGTCCGTGTGTTCCCACATCTGCCCCTGGCCATCTGTCACCTTGGCATTATTCTTGGCTCCTAAGCTCTTGGGGACAGTTACCGCCTTTTTGTTTGGTCAGCAAGAGCGAGACAGCTGCGCTGCCTTTAGGATGCCAAAGCAGAGGTAAATGATCAGTTGCATGCCTGATCAAAATCATCATCATCCCACCTATCATAAACAATAGCCATGACTCGGGCATCGCACACTTACGCTGGCCTCCAGCTCCCTGCTGAGACCACACAGAGCCAGAGCTCTTCGCCAGTTTAGGATTAATGGAGAAAAATATGCCAAAAGTGGAATCCTGTTCAGTACTTAACTGAAGTATCAGCAAGAAAATTGTTTCAGAATACACATGGCTACATTCCTATTTATCTATCTTGCTTATTAAAAATCCAATCAGAAAAGAGAAGGCAGCTATAAGAGACTTTGAGCACAGCAGAGGAAGACCAACACATGCGCTCTTGCCCAAACCCATGAGTTCTTTGGGAAAGAATCCCATCTGTCAGCAAAAACTCATTTGCCCAAGCACAAGTGAGAAAGCAATTTATTTTTTTTTGCAGGCTGCAATGAAAACAAACCAAGGATGGTAAGATTGCTCAGAAGAGAACAAACAAAAAAGGGGACAAAAAAATGAGACAGGATGGAGGAAAAAGGTGACAACAGATAAGCAGCTGAGGAGGAAAGAATTACAGTACAAAGTGATGGGCTGGGATAAAGCTTCATATTCTGGAGTCAGTAAAATTTGGGAAGGGAAGAATTAAATTTAAAAATGAACACTGACAAGTGCCATGCGTTTTTTTTGTCTCCCCTGTACATCATTCCCATGGATACCTTTTCAAAGAGCCCAAAGAGCAGGTTCCAGCTGTGAGCCTGCCAGCCAGCTGCCACTGTGATGAGACAAAGCCTCCTGTCACCCGTTATCTAACCACTTGGCATCTGGGTCAGATTCTGTCATCTCAGCATCACCCCACTCGGACACCCCTCCTTCATTTCACCCCAGCTTAGTGCATAGCCCAGAGGCTTACAACAGGAGAGGACAGGGGACCCCACCTGCCAAAAACTGGCGAGGGTGGCTGTAGGGTTGGGTTTATCCCAATCCTGGAGCATTTGTCTTCTTTCTGAGCCTTCCTAGCTGCTTCTAAACTCTAAACCCAAATGAAATTACAGTGAAACTCATTATAGGCTTGCAAGTTGAATTATTTGAGCCATCCCCTGCGCTCTGGCAGCTTAGCATCCTCTTACAGAGCCATCCTTGGGAACGCTCCAGTGTGGGATTGGTGGCGGTCAGCATTGTTAAACCGGGTTATATAAAGAGAAAAATCGCTAAAATTACTTTTCAAATTGCCTTGCTTTCTCCTGTAGATTCAGGGGGAGGAAAGGGGTATTTTATTTTGGTTTTATTTCTAGGAAAGATGAAAGCCAGGTGGCTGACCTGACCCTGCTGCAGTCCCCTCACCAGTTCAGCCTCCTCTGCCCTTTGCTTTTGCTCTGCCCATCCATTTCCAATGAAGTGGCCAGAGTGTGCTGCTAAAAGAAAAAAAAAAGCCAGACTCAGCATCCAAACTCTAGAGGTGTAAAATGCTTCTTTTCACACCCAAATTCAAGGCAGGAATGAGGCTGTGATGTGATTCATCTGTGAAAGGGAGAAGGAGACTTTACACACCTGAGAGAGGGGAAAACTCAAACCCAAAGCTGCTCCCAGACCCTGCTTTTAACTGACAGGTGATGGCTGGTATGATAACACCACTGAGCTCAATTTCTTTTTATTTTTTATTAATGGAGAATTCAAAAATCTTACAAATGCCACCTGTGGAGTTACTGGGTGAGCATGGGTGGAGAGCAGCACAGTCTTTCACCAAAGCTGTAACAGCAGCAGTTGGAATGCACAGATTTGGTCACAGAGGAAAAACTCATATTCCAAAGGAACTAAAACCACTTAGAAAGGAACACACAGCCTCTCCTAGCAGAGCAGAATGAGCTGCTTCCTATTCGGAGTCGTTCTGACTGGTCAAACTCAGCCAGCAGATGCTTATTTTCCATTTTAACTTTTATGGCGCATTAGATTCAGTCACCTTGTCTGGCATCAGCTATGAAAGCAGCATTAAGAAAACATCTACAGAGGGTCAATTCCATTTCAACCTTCATAAACAACAACAAGCAGCATCCATGCAAGCCACAAGCCTGCTATTAAATTAATAATAATAAAACCCAGCAGAAAGTTCTGGCAGTGTCTCAGATGTCATGCTCAAATTTATACCCCCAGTTGCTACAGCTCAGCACTGAACTCATGGCTGGCTGATAAAAAAAAGTTTTCATAAGAGGCAAAATTCACAGCTACAACTTAATTTCATCTCAAGGAAGGGAGAGGAGAGATCACCTGTAAGCAGCTCATAAGAATCATGGGTGGTGGTAGAAAGCAAGGTTGAAATTTTAAACCCTGTATTAATTAATTAGTTCTTTACCACAGGTTCATTCACTAGAAAAAAATGAAAGACTGAGAATCAGCATCTTTAAATGGAT
>VZTO01004494.1:18670-28679 GCA_013400615.1 Syrrhaptes paradoxus
CTACATCTAACTTTTCCGTGAACTGGATTTAAAGGTGGGAGTCTGTCTGCTTTCTTAGAGAAAGACCAGCCCACCAGCTTCCCTAGATTGCACCCAAAGGGAAACTTGCTTACGCTGCTGGGGTACAGTTGTGGGGACACCCCAGGGCCAAGCTGAGAAATGAGAGAATTGTGCTGACATCTGGGCTGTTTGGAAACAGGCAACAAAGAGGAGGATATGTTTTTTTTAATTATTATTAAAAAACAACAATAACAACAACAACAACAACAACAAAAACAAAATCAAAACCAAAAAAACTTCTGTCACAGGATCTGCTTCAGGGATATAAAGGTATCTGAATGAGTTTGCTGCCCCAGCTTGTTGTCTGTTCCAACAGTAAAGGGGAGGAAAATGGTGCCAAAGGCAGCACAGGTGCCAGGGGCGAGGGCAGAGCTCAGCAGTACAGTGGCTCTCGCCAGGGTAAGGGGCTAGGTTGTCTTGCAGAGTCCTGTGTGCTGGTACGAACACTTTGCTGTTATCCTTGTCTTTCCTTGTTCCTTAATGCTTATTGATCTTTCCAATTAAATAAACAAATCAAGCCAGGGACCCTCATCCTCAGAAGATATGTCTGGTTCATCCTGCAGTCCAGCAGATGCTTTCTGTTGTTTTTCTATATCTGTTTTAAAGTAATATGCACTCTCTGTCCTTTGAGGGCATGGGCATATGTGAAGGTATTTCTTTTCCTGCCGACTTAATTCTACATTAAGTAACTAACTTAACAATTACCCTTGTCTATCTTATGAAAAGCCTTAAAATTCATACATTTATTGTTTTTTTGTTGTTGTTTCAGTTGGGTTTTTTCCCCTCAGGGTAAATTCAAATCTATGAAATCTGACAAATAAGTTAGAAAATGAATTCCTAATTACAGTGTGGGCTGTAAGCACATTTAAATGTGTCTTATTAAAACTTTGAGGGATGTGAAGGGAGTATATCTGTAACCTGAAGATATTTACTCTCTTGCTTCTCAGCTTGAAAAATAATTTAACGTAGAGGGCATGCATGGAAAACAAGGCAAGTAGCCATTGGAATTGCATGGAATTTCCTGTTGTGAAAATTTACTTTTTAGTTAGTCTAGCAATGTTACAGAAAACTTAGAAATGTTGTTTAATTATGTCAATATTGTATTGTTTCATTCACAATAAAATAACTTACAAAGAGTCTATGAATAGTGATAGGGTCTTTTCTACCCATAAAAAAATACTCAAGACAGCATATAAATGTCAAACAAACATAGCTAAGAGCAAGTACATAAATCAAGCAGAATTAATAAAGCAAACCAAATGTCTAAGAATGTAGCCTTGAGGTAAAACCTTTAGCCTTGCCTGAAAAATGAGGAAACTTTGTCAACATTTTTAACAGTGCCCTTGGGTGTTCACTGCAGCACCACAAGGTCACATCTCACCAAAATTTCTCTTTAAGGATGTCGAATAGACATTTTTTAATTTGCTGCCTTTTGTCTTTCAGCCAAGGACAATTTTCTTGATTCCAGTTCAGCAGGAATTTTGAGGCCATCACAGCTGAGTGGCTTGGCTTATAGCATGAAACATCTCTAGGGAGTCTGAGTGGCCATCCACGGGCCACGAGCTGGATGCAGCTGTTAGCCCCAGGACTTGTGCTGCTGACATTGTGTTACCAGCAACACGACGTGTTACTGTCACTGTCCAACAAAGAGCTGGAGTGACCTAGGAGACCCTGGGAGAGGAACTGAGATAATAAAGTGCCTGGAGTGGAGCTTGCATGCAGCATGCCCTGCCCAGTTTTGTCCTGCGGTGGAGCAATAGGCTCCATTAGAGACATTTTCTAGTCTCCATGGTGCTCCCAAAGCTCTTCCTTCCTATGATTCTTCGGGGAAGCTGATATCTGCCCAGGAAGACAGGGAACCAGAGGAGAGTTTTGGTACGAGGTTCAGAATGAAGCTGGTTAGCCCAAACTAGGGTTAGGGGGTTAGAACAATGTCTGACGTAGGCTGCAAAACAGGAAAACTTTTTGATGAACCGTGCTGGTTTTCACTGCAGAGCTTGTTCCCACTGAGCTTTTATCATGGGTAAATGTAGATGCTGGTGTTTCTTGCTTGGGTTGATGAATCTTACACTTTGAATAGCACCACTCTTTCATTAGCATTACTCTGTAATGGACATCAGGATGTGGACATGATATTAGCTTCCAGTAACCTTGCAATAATTTTTTAGATATTGTTTAAGCTCAAAACAGAATCAAATGGTATTTGAATGCCACTAAAGAGTGAGAAACTGTTTTCTGGAAGAGGTGACTGATGTGCACCTCATGGTCTCAAGCTCCTGGTTCTCTGCTTCATCCTTCAAAATGGTCTTGAAAAAAATCTTATTCTTACCCTGGATGAAGCTCCCTCAGTCCGGGTATTTTGTTGCCAAATGTACTGTAAGACTAGGGTCCACAAAGCACACAGGTGTGGGTGAGCCATCCACTGATTTTTGCTGGAGCTGCAGACATCAAAAAGGTTAATTATATGTGTAAGCAAGTAAGTGCTTTGTTGGATCAGGGTCTGCATCTCTTTAAATTACACACACAGACACAAAAAAATCCCCTCAAAATCAAACAAAAACCCAACCACCCAACCCAAAACCAAACCATGTTCAACAGCAACATGAAGTAAAAATACTGTCATGATAGTTATTAGAAACTTATATAGTAGAGAGAGGAATGAGGAAAGATATTAAACAATATTCAATTTGTCCAGGACTAAGTATAGCAGATTTTTTTTTCCTAAAACAATCTTTTATGTAGTAATATCAAATTAATTACACACTTGTATATATTTGTTCAGGAAAAATATCAATGTCCTGAAAAAATTAATATGTCCTTGATAATCAAATGTCTAGAAGATCAGACATTTCCAACTCCAGTAAAAACTGTAAAAATAAAACATTAAACTGTTTACAACTGATGACAAAAAATGCGTTCAGGTTAAAACATAATAAAACATGTTTTGATCTACTACTGTAATGTCTGTGAAAGCGGAGACTGCTTTTTTTCAAGTGTTGGTTTTCATGCTTTTCCATAGATACTGCGCATTGACTTACTACATATGAAATAAAATAACATTTCAGACACTCATTTTGATTCCAGCGAACATTGCATTAGATTCTAAATAACATTATTTTGAAGGTAAGAAGCAATTCTGAATTGGCACAATACCTGCTGCTTCTCAGAATGCTTATAAGGTTTATGCTTTCTGCATTAATACAATAATTTCAGAAGCACGTTATTACAGCCTTTATACAAAAGCTGTGAATAAGTCGAATGTATTCTAGTTTTGCCTCTATTTTTCTCTCTAAATACAATAATGCTTGTCTGACATTTTGCTGACAAGCTTGAAAAGAAAATTAAACATTTTTAATGTTACGAGGATATGAGACAAATTTTCGTTTTCAAAATGAGATTCAGAAAACAAACAAAGTTTTAGTGAATAAATAAGATGTTGAATATGCCTCTGGGTTTTTTAAAAGTTATGTGAAAAACTATCACCAAACAACACAGTAACTTAATAGAGTAACTTAAATAAATAAATAAACAGATAAAATTCCCAGAACACCAAAACAAGAAAAACTTTTATCATGACCTACATTAAGTGCACTTACAAAATTATTACTCCAACATGTTCTCTCTGTAGGAAAACTTACCTGTATCAGGTAAGCAATTTACCTTTTGCAAATTACCTTCGAAATTTTAATTTCCCAAATGAATTTGCATAGATTTTGGAATAAAAGTCCTCAAACTGGGAAATTAAGGTTTTCTGGTTTTTTTCATGGGGGAATTTTCTGATTGCTATTTCAGTAATCCATCTCTACTCTGTGTGTACTAATTGATGTTAGTCTGCTCGGTTGAAAAAAAAAAAAAAGATCCCCAAAACTAGTAGTGTTTGAACTACCCAATCTTGTATACATATTTGAAGCTAATAGCTGCTCATGCAAAAAATGCAGCCTAGTCTTCTCAAATATTGAATAAGTCCTGATTCACAGCTAGATTCATGCTTTAAAACTTTCATCAGTTGTGATCACTTGTTTCTGCCTGGTTTTTTAAAGAAGCAAAGTTTTAGGTCCATGTCTTGTGTTTCCTGTCATTTTGAAACTTGAATGACAGCTTCATTGGAAGCCTATACGGTAGGACACATACGTGCCAAAAAGGTAAGATGTGTTTTTAAAAATAGATAATTTCCATATCTATGCCCCTGTTAATCACAGGCTGTACATGGTCAGAAAACTCTGTCCTGTGTAGAGATTTTTTAAATATACTCTCAACTTCTACTTAGATTCCAAACTTTTTTAAAAATTTCATTGATATTAAAAAAAATGCAAATATACACTTTTCTCAACAATTGCCCTCGTTCACTGTAGTTACTGTAAGTAAACATGTAATTATAAAATGGACCACATTACTGAAATCAAATTATCTTTTGAGAAGATGTCTTCTGCTAGGAGCGAGGAGACTGGTAAAGACACCTTACCGTGACTAGAGCCATGTGAGTGGTTAGCACAATGCAGCGGTACAACAAATGTGGCAGCAAGTGGCAAGAGAATATGGAGAAATGCACATTCTTTTTTTTCCTAATTTCACAGCATGGGGTGTGTTAATAGGATATTTGGACTTCCTCAAATTTCTTTTCATATTTTGCCTTATTTTTTTGTGTTTGGTATGCTCATCAGTATGAGTGGTTTTTACATCTTTCTCCCCCACTTACTCTTACCTTGTTGATGAACTATATCCTTAGGACACTAATAAAATAAGAGTAATTGCTTCTGCCTTCTGTGAATATGACATTATTAGCTGTGTTCATCAACAGTGATTCATTCTATTACGGAGAGAAATCTTCATTGCTGGGGAGTGCATGAAGAAAGCGCCTGAAGGTATGAGAGGATTTGAGTCTGTGGGAGATGAGATACCATGCTGCACATCCTTCTTTTATGAAAATTACAGAGATTAAAATATTAACATGCAGAGAATCTTGGCAGACATAGAAGCAACTAATTTTATCAGTGTAATCTCTGCCCCAGTAAGATCAATCAGATATACACCTTCCTTTTAGCCAGGATACATCACAAGGATGAGAAAATAAGATAGCTAGGCACTCTATATGTGAGTAAGTTTTCAGTGTGTCCTTGTTCTTCACTCACATTTTTGGAGATGGATAAGTGCTTCAGGGATGGGTTCTGTCTTGCAGTGGGGCAGTGGGGACAGCGTGGCCCTCGTTCTGCCCTCCATCCCTGAGCACATTGTGCCTTAGGGAGCACAAATGCCTTTAGAAGATCCAGAAGGTAAATGCCTGAAGTTACTCCCTGTCAGAGGGTAGCAACAGCACACCTCCTCCCCTGCATGGTTGGAATGATGCAAGTAAATCCTGGTTTTATCTATTCTTTTTTTCATCCCTTCTCAGTTTGAGGAAATGTGAAGAAACGAGTCTATGCTTGAGCATAGCAATTGCATTTTCACCTGGCCAGTAGAGAGATGAAGGATGACTCTTCACTCCCAGTTCCAGAAGAGTTTGCCAAAATGTAACAATCATATCAAAGTCTCAGTTCCCTTTATATATATATATATAATTTTTTTTTTTTTCCATTCAGAATGAGGCAGCTACCTGGCCGTTTACTCACTCATTGAAAAAGCATGGAGGCAATCAGCTCCAACAGACACAAGATTAATATCATTGTCTATTTCCTTGTGACTTTATTTGATTTGAGGATGAATATGTTGTAAATGGTGTTTTGAACTGATAGCATGTGATTTCCTGTGTGAAAGTCGATGTGTAAGGAGTATGTATAACAGCCCTTGGCCATTGTTTTAACCTGGTTGTTCCCCATAGAAACTGTGGCTTGGTTACAAAGCTATGCCACAGCCTGCCTCTAGCATTGGTGAAGATTTTTTTTTATCTTACCTGCTTGATATTCACACTTTGTACAAAATCTATTTATTCAGGAATCATGCAGAGAAAAAAAAAGTTTGGACCTCAGAGAACTATACTGAACCTGACATGTGGGGTTTGATTGGATATGCCATGTTTTAGTTTTGAATTAAGTATTAGTGTAATCCAGCAGGATACTGCTCATGGTCTTCCTGTAACACTGGAAAGTTCTTNAATATTCGTCACGTCTCTTCAGTTCTAGAAAATAATTCTCAAGAATCACTCAACTTCTTAAGGCAATCAGAATTCAACTGTGACTTTAATAATGTCTTTAGAACATCATACCAGTAGCAGACTGTTTATCTCAATGACGACAGCACATGCTGTTGGGCAGTGCATTGCAATTCCATTGTAGTTCCATGAAAGAGTTGGCTTAATAGGTCTCCACACATCCTGAAGAATATTTATCTGCTGTACGTTCAAAAAGGCTGAACCTAAATGCCCACTGGAGACAATTTCTGACAGAGCCAATTCATCTTATTTAACTTTAATCTTCTCTGTCTCTAGGTGAAACTATACTTTGTTTACTAAAACTATTGACTAAGGCACTGTCCAAGACCACCTGAGACTGGGGCATGTATGACGCAACTTGCAAGGCTTATGCACCACGTGGTATAAAGTCAGCTTTTGGAAAGAAAGAAGAGATTTATCCATGCCTGGTAACTCTGAGCACTGCTTTACTGGTAATTTTTAATAGTCCCTATATTCATGTAAAGTAGTGTAAACAACGTAAGACCTGAGACTTGAATGTTGAAACAAACCCCTTCAGGAAGGCTGGATAAAATCTTTGCTGGATAAAATCTTTTTTGGCAATGCCTTAGCTCTTGGGGATCTCTTTGATAACCTTTTTCTTGTAAGTGAGAAACAAAGTCTGAACTTGTTAAAGAAGCTAGCCAGAAGCGAGCCATCCACCCTCTTCTCTGAGGTTTAATTCTTCCTCACCATCACTCCCTCTTTATCTGTAATCCCCCAAACTTATTGTTCTGCTCCCAGAAAAACTGTATAGAAAACTAAGAAAGGACTTTTGCAGTGAAAGTGAATTCAGACTGGATTTGTTTGTTTGTTTTAAAGAATGGAGCAACTTATTTGCTTATTTGACAAATGAACCCTTCTGCTTTTCCTGACCTTTCCAAGATCTCACTTGGTAACAGGACACCTTGCTCAGAGAGATAATTGTGCCAAACAGTTAGCTGTGGGACATAGTTATGAATTTGGAAGCTGCAAGTCTCCTGTCACTTGTGAGCTTTAAGTACATAAGGTGTCATTAGAGGTTTCTTTTGTTTCTAAAGAATTCCTTAATTAAATCTTTACTTTTTTTTTAGTTCTTGCCCCTCGATGCTCTTAGTAAATTGCTGGCAACAATAATGGCAAATTACTGAAAACAAAAAAGTTTAGACATACTGATAATTTAGTTTATTTTGGCACAACCTCCCACAGAGAATTTTTCTAGAAGTATTTCCTGTTCTGAAGTTGCATTTAAACTATTCCTGTTCTTAAGAATTTACTACTTATCTTTGATAATGAACATGTAATTTTCAGTTTGTAATAATTTTAAAGAGCTCATATTTTTTTTTCAAACTAATTGTGTTTCTTCTCGCTGCAACAAAATTGCCATTTCCCAATACAGTTTCTGAATATTAAGGCATAAATCAGTAGATATTACAAAACACAAAAGACTCAAATCACTGATGCCCTTTTCTGTTCCTGCCTGTACAAAGTGGATATAAAATATTTCCAACTCTGGAACACCAGCATTTGTGCAGTCTTCACACTTGAGCTTGAAGTTGGTCTAGTGTAAATGACCGTATAGTCTCTGGGCTCAGGGATGCGATAACCTTGGTTTAGTTCCATGACCCGTAACAATGATAATGGTGATGGTGATAATAACAACAACAACAACAATAATAATAGCAATAGTAAAAATGACTACCACCCCTACCCTCTGACCACAGTTCATTGCAAGGAATAATCTTTTTTTTTTTTTTTAAGCTGGGCCTTGAAATCAATCTTAGAAATATCTTTGGAAGAGCAAACTGCAATCTCACCCAACAAACTACTAACACATGTGCTTACCCTTAGCAGTCCTACTGGCTTTAGGAGGTCTGAGTCTGTGCCTGAGCTCAAAGATGGTCATTCTTTTTTTTTTTTTTTTCTGTTGACTGGGAAATTTTCAATCAATATTCAGAAACACCATATTGGACTTTAAATGAACTTGTAAAAAACCGATTTTGGTTTTATTCATGTTCTAAAAGATCTGCTTTCATTCCTTTTCTCTCTTTTCCTCCATCTAGCAGTTTTCTCCCTGAGAATTACTGTTTACACATCAGCATAGTGTCTGCATTTTTAGCTTTGAGCATGCCTAATTTTGACATGTGCTGGCATTTGATTTACGATTTGTTCATCCAGACCTTCAGGCTTCACAGATGACAGTGAATTTATTTCCTAGGTTTTCACAAATGAGTCAAAAATATCTTTAATACTGCAGAAGGTAAAAAGCAAATTAGTTTGGGTCAAGATAATGCCTGTACTGCCTCTCTGGCAAGCATTCCAATATTGTTCATGGCTTGCAATTCTGATTCACTGAGAGCAGGGAATCAGGCAGCATATTTAACCTCAGACTCCATATACTCACTGAATAATAAACATCTTATTCCTAGGGAAAAAAGCCACAAAATATTGCATATGTATATGCAATAAAATATTATGATGTAACTGGGTTATGATGGATAAACAGTGATTTTACCAGCAATAGCCTCCTGTTGAAGGAAATGAATGACAGTACTTTAAGTGAGATCAAAACTTTCCAGCTGATGCAGGGTGCAGTCTTAATAAAATAAGAATTTTAGAGACAAAGAAATTGGAAAGTTTACTTAGGTGGAGGAGGAAGCATTACTACACTGATTTAAAACCAGCATTTTTCATTATGGAGTATACAATGCTGCATGCAGTTTTCAAGTCTGTTGAGTTATGGGTGGAAGAGAAAAAATTAAAAATAATGAGAAGGAAATAAAAAGCAAAATAAAATAATGCTAAAAAATCACAGTCAATAATTCTACAAATACAGCCTGAAAAATGTACTCACAGGTTTTAATGGGTGAGAGAAAATTTCCCATTAAATGTAGCCACCTAAGTCATCAATTTATTATTAATTAGCTGCAGTTCCTCCCCAGGGTTGCACAGATGAGTTTTAAATGGACAGTCCTTACCCCAGGAGACAGCAGGGTGAGAGCAGATATGTCCCGTCTGGGAGTGCCGACCGCATTGCTGTGGAGCTGGGTGCCACACTAGCCAGCTGTCTTTGGGGGGAGAATGGTTTGCAAATAAAATCAAATGTTACACTAATGCAGTGTCGTCTCTTGGAGACGATGTACTCAGTGGTTCTGCAGAGGCTCATATTTCTGCATCGGAGAAAACGTGGCTCAAGTTCACATTGGTGCCCGTGTCCTGAAGCTGGGGTGGTGACACTATTGAATCCACTTCCGCAGTGCTTAGACCTCCAGACAGCGGGCTCATGTTAGAGATGTATTTCCCGTGGATGTAACCATTAGGATACCCCAAGCAGCCACATCTTTTACACAGTTTTCTACTGTTAAATTTATATTCTGTGGTGAAGTACGTACAGTATTCCTCTGTCTTCTAGGCTACATGGGTCAAACTGTGCATAAAAAATAAGAAGTTATTTGCAATATTTACCTCTGAAATTTGAACAGATATAGCACGTTCGATTCATCACTAAATGCATCATGATTTGATTATTTCTGTGCTAGAAAGCCCTTGGGCACATGAAAGTCTCCGAGACAGTAGCACACCCATCAGCTGAAGGATCGATGGATCTCTCTTCTGATCTGAGTCCAGCTCACAGCCAGGAGAGGGAGGTACAGTAGGGCTGGGATCCATGCTTCTGGAGTCTGTTGTGGCAAGGGTATTGACAAATGTCCCAGTTTATGCCCATATCTGAAAATTAATTCAACAAATACATCCCCAACTACAGTATAGCCATCTCATTTTTGTCAAATGAGACAAAAAAAAAGGACT
>VZTO01004495.1:8611-37829 GCA_013400615.1 Syrrhaptes paradoxus
AGAAACTAAGCAAAATGCTAAAGCTAAATTTCTGAAATTGCCGGGGTGGGGGGGGAACCCCTTGAATATTTGCAAATGTGTTTAACTGCCTGGGAGAAATAATTTTTATTATTCGGTACAACACATATTCATCAGTACATGACTTCAGTACTCAAGTATGATAATTTCAACCACACTTCCCTAGCTCCCAATTTTACAGCCAAAAAATATCCCCTTGTCATATCATCCTTGTCATTCGTGTAGAAGGTAGCTAGGTTCACTATATCTTTAATTTAAGAGGCTCCAGTGTTACTTGATGGTTCTAAAACAATCAAGCACATTTTAATGGTCTAATTTATATGCAATATATACAATTGCTGGCATGGTAGTACTTTATGAAATCATTGTAAGGTTTTGCAAAAGCAGACAGTGCTTTCGTACTGTTACGCTTTGCAAGGGGAGCTGGTACCTGGGAGCTTTCCTTCCACGCCAGGAGCTTTGGTCAGAGTTCAAGTTACTGACTTCAAGTCAGTGATGCTAATAGGAAGCTCAGCACTGAACAAGGAAAAAAAAAAAAATCAACCTTACTTTGTCAAAAAGCTGAGCTGAAGTATCAACTCAGTCATGAGGACAGCATGTGAGAAGTGAAGGGAGAAAATGTGGGTAAGTGGACTCTCATCCCTCCGAGAAAGCAAAGCAGGGTGCAGTGGTTCATGGTTTAGTAATTAGGGTCAGATTTCAACATCAATTGCTCAGGCTGTTTGACAGAGGAGGAAATTTGGCACCAGGCAGGTGCAGCAATTTTTTTGCCTTAAGTGCCAACGTGGGCTTAGTGTGCCTGACCAGAAAACTCACCTGTCTGTTACATCCTTCATCTTACCAAACTGCTGCCCTAGGAACTGAAGCCACACTTGAATCATCTGGTCTTGCACTTTATTAAAAATCTAAGTTTCATTCATAAGATTTGGGACCCATGTCCTTCTCTTGCAGCTGAAGCTCTCAGGGAGGTGCAGATGGTTTGGTTCAGTGGCAGTGCTGGGGCCCCAAAGGAAGCCCTTCATACCACCCCAAGTCCTGGCCAACGCTTCAGAACAGGGGAGGAGCACAAGGTCTAGGGCATGAGAATTTGGAGAAATGAAGGGTGGTATGACTGGAGACTTCGTTAATGTAGCTGTGCCTCCATAACATAGAGAAAAAGGTTAATTTAGAAGTTTGGAACACGTTGTTATTATATGGCTTGATACAGAGAATATTTCCACTTTTTACAGTAATGACATTTTAGGTAGCATGTACCAAACAGACATCCAGGCAAGAAAAAGGCTTTTGTTTTTCCATTTTTCAGGGTTATATTCATTACAGTTACATTTCAGTTTAAAATTCATGGCCCTGCTGAGGTAATGTTTTATCTGGCAAGCTTGCCAATTCCAAATTTATCCTTTTATTTATAATATTTGGTAGGTCTTTTATTTGGCTGCTAGTGAAATAGCAAGAGAATTACTCAAAGTTATTATTTTATTACAGTTGTAAAAGCCACCTCAGAATTGGATGCCAGTAAGAAATGAAGTGCTGTTCTAGAGGTGACTGTAAAATACTGCTGCAAGTCTCTTAAGACTGAAAACTCAATGGAGTTTCCGCTACTGCGAGAAATATGTAAGAGCACTACAATAACCATATCTGAAAATGAAACAGGTTAAATTAGGAGAAAAGATACTATAGGAAAAGATGGCTTTTCTCTTTCGAAATATTTTTAAGCTGGGTTCCAGCTAAACATGGTAAAAAAGAAGAAACTTGTTCCTTATAAAACACTTCAAAAAACACCACATAATTATCCAGAAATAAGCCAAAACCATTGACTTGAATTTCAAGACTTCATGTGATGAATGACACATTTAACAAACACTGGGTTATTAAGCTGTTTGAAGACAGTACTCTAACTATTTTCAGATGTGTTTAGCATTACCACTTCATACACATCCGTATTAAAACATTTAAAACTAGTTTTGTGATGTAATTTTTTTAAATACTTTATGAATAATTTCTTAAACCACTACATGCAACAATACAAAGTTTATGCATGATACTGCTTGTATTTTCTAGTACTTGAGGAATGCCTCCCTATTATTATTTTTTTTAACAGGAAAAAAAACATGATCTAAAGAGTAATTTTAAAAAAATTTCAAAGCATTAATCATTAATGTCACCAGTATAGTGACGAGAGCAGCTGCTGAACACTGCTAAAGATGTCAGGCTGCAACGTGTGTGCCTCTACATGTGTGCACGGGCCCAGGGAGGAAGGAGACTTGATCGACAGTAGTGCAGTAAAATGGAGAGTTAACTTTGAAAACTACTTTTCCTTCTGGCACAGTAAGCAGAAGGGGGAAACCACACCTTAATGAAAGTACATTATCTTAACTACCTTAGTACATTTATACATTACTCCCTTTAGAGTTTCACAAATATTTATCATGGCTGCTGGAACAGACAAAAGGCTTCACAATATTCATGTTATTTTAAAGCAGTTATTCTCTCCATCCCTTCTTTTTGGAAGACAAGAGGAAGAAACAAACAAACAAACAAACACCAAAATGCCATTCTCACAGGCTGTTCTACATGCTGCAAGTTCACTTCAGTTTCTGCTAATTTCTAGAAGATTTCTTGAGGCAGCTTTCCTAATTTGAAGCATGGGGAAAAATTCTGCACAAACAGGTTGACTTTCAACAGAAATGAAACAAAAGTGAAGGAACAAGATTGGGTCAGAAGCAACTTATACACTGATACAGTCTATCACGATAGCTATTTCTCTGCCTCTTAGAAACTGTTCACTAAACCTAAGAGCTGGCAGCATCAATGACATCTTTTTTCCATAGCTAATGAGGGAAAGATACTTGCAAAATGAAGAAGTAAAATTAAGTCTTAATAAGCAACAGAGCTTGAAGAAGGGACCTTTCCTTTGCCTTCCTTCCCCTCACTTCATAATTAACATTCTGAGTTAATGTGTTTCTCCTGGTATCACAGTGCTGCTCTTACCAGCCTCACTTGCNATTATTCTATTACAGGGCAGAAGGGAGCTTTTCAGATGGGAAGCCCTCAATGTTCTAAATTTGGTGGCTATTCAGGCAACCAAAAATCATAACTATGTTTAAATGCTACTATCTACTTTTGTCTTTTTTTAAAATTTTATTTTAAGAATAAGCACACATCCAAGTAATAGGGTTTTTTATATACATTGTAAAAAATTATACCAACAGCTGGGTGTCAGGGACAGGGCAGTGTATTAGCTAATAACACTGCTCCTTTACTAAGCTAGGAGGTCACTGACACAGCTCAGCAAGAGGTGAGCTACCATCATTTGTCTACTCACCTAATACATGCTTGAGGAGGTAGAGGATGATTTACAAGTTCCTGCTTGCACTCCTGTAGGCTGAGCTCTTACTTTTGCAAAAAAAATCAGTCTTTAAAAAAATGCTTGCTGGGACTGGTTGTGGCTTTCCAGAGCAGACTCTGTTGAAAGCAGGGAAATGGGTACTGTGCCCATCTTCTCAGTGACACGAGACACAACACCATCTAAGTCTTACCTATTTCCATGACTCGAAATCAGACTAAGAAAAAGTTTCAGTACAGATAACGGTTTCTCTGTTCAGAAGGAGACTGGGTTAGGGATTTTTTCTGTTGTTGTTCCATGGTATGGATAAGTATGGCTATCTTGTGGTTACCTTTTATTTGACATTGTCTATTTTCAGGTATTTTTCCTTCTCTCAGCAGCTATTGTTATTGCTCCTCTTCTTTACATACCCTGCCTGTGACAGCAAAGCAATCCTCTCATATTGATTAATTGATGCCACATTTTCTGACATGCAGAGAAGATAAAATTTCACCTTATTTTAATAAATTAATCCACAAAATAGGTCCAGCAAGCTGAAGTGAAATACATTAAAAGTGATTACATAGCTGGCAAAGCAAGGATATTAAAAACCAAACTCACCCATAAAAAGTGAGACGCAGGAACCCAATCCTGTTGCCAAGTTTAATCAACTCTCCCTGTGTAGTAGCAGCTCCTGTTAGTAGCACGATTCCTACTTTCTTTAGGGTGCACAGCCACTTGTATGCACTTTCATCATTGGACATGATTTCTTCAAAAGGCATTTTGGGAAGCTGCAGCTCTGAGCCCCAGTACTGGTGTTCTGAAAGGGAAGAAATAGACAAACCCATCTAGCTTACTTGGAATTTTAGCTAATATTGAGTTAACTTGTCCAATCATCAATCAAAGAGGTTCCATACTAGAAATGAGAACACAAACATTTGAAAAGCGTAGATAGCATCATTTATAAAACACCTATATCTCTCTTTATTCCAACATTCATTCGACAGACAGGACCAATAAAAGCTATTATCTGTTTCAAGCAGCTTTCAGAATGGGAGCTCTGAGGGATTTCACCTGATGTTGCACTGCAAAGAGAAGCAAAGATGCAGGTTTGGTTTTGTGGTTTGTTTTTTTTTTTCCCCTCTCTCTACCTAGCAAACTACAAATTGCACTGTGCTCATAAAAAAGGGAACCCAGGCACTACATAGTTACAACATTTTTCAACAGTTGCAAAGTCTGCAAATTTCCAACCACTAGTATTCATCCCCTCTCTGGCTAAGGCAAGTTAGAGACTGTCCAAGAAACACAACGCACATATCCAACTATAAGTTATCTGCATAGACCATCTATTATACTCTACCCTGTGTTTCAAGGAAGCTGTAGTATGATTGACAAGCTGCTGAATTTCACAATATGTTCACCAAATGAGAAATGCACAATCCTTGAGGAGGGATATAATCTCACCTCATTAAATTCCTTTCTGAGACCACTCTGTGGTCTGCTACTCACTGCTCCAGTGTGTTTCACTCAATATACATCCTTTCACATACTTGAAAGATGGGGAAAAAAATAAAAGATGAATGTTTTCCTTTTTCTCTATTAAAAGTTATGAAGTAAAATAGCTTTAGGTGTGCTGCATGAACTGCCAAGACTATCCTTTGAAAGACAAATTTAAGCTTCAGTGTTGGGGCAGGTAAATAAATGTGAAATCTAATTGAATATTGAAGTTTCACCTTTACTTCCTTGTCTTTCTTGTTGTCTTGCTAATAAATATTTTCCTAATCTTCCTTATATAAAACACAGAGTAGAGGAATATTACTGTTTCAAGGAACATACTACAAGATTTTTCACCACTTTGGGAAGCAAATATATGCACCTGGAATTTAACTGCAGCTCCAGGAGTCCCAGGCTTCCCTAGGCACATGGACTGTAAAGTCCTCTTGTTCAAAGTCCCAGTTCCCACTGTACTTCCGAGAAATTCTACCCAAGTTGGCTGCCCCCTCTGCAGCCAATGGACATGAGCTGTGGTATTGGGTTTTGGCTTTTGTTGCAAACACCTGTTTGCCACAGCACTGCAAAACATGGACATACCTGTCTGGGATTCTCCTTGATTTTGGTATAACAAATCTGCCAACTCATATAGCTAACCTGTGGAGGACACTCAAGGAACACCAAATCATTTGGTCTTCCTCCCAACAAGGCCCTCTGCCGTGGAGTCATCTAGCCTCGTGTCTCCAACTCTATGGAGCCAAGAGAGACAAAAGCTAAATTCAAAATGCTTCTAAGTAACCTGCAAGAGCAATCTTTTCTCTGTGTAAAAACTGTCAATGATGTGAATCCCATTAAGGTACTGGGAATTTATCCCTTCCTTGACTCTGCAGTATGTTGAGGAATTCAACACTGCCTAATGGCTGAAGAGATGTTCAACCGTTACAGTATCGCTATGATGTGGAAATTGCAAAATTTCAAGGAAACTGAACTGTTCACTGACATTCTCCAGGCAGCTAGTAAAACAGAGAAATGGTTCAAGTAAAGCAGCCTCTTAGGCTTTTTTTTTAATAATGTTTAACTACTTTGAATTAAAACAAACAGACATCCAAACCAAAACAAACCCAAAGAAAGAAAGTGGTAAATATAGTTAAATCCTGCCTGGCAAGGCTATAGACTCTGTCCTTGAAGTTCTCTCACATGAACTCGCTTCCAGTGACAAGTGCAGCCAGCATCCTTAGTGGTTTAGGTTTGTTTTTCTTTTTAAAGGTGCAGGCTGGTACACAAATGGTTATAAATCCTACCTCGGGTTTCAGAGGAGAAAGGCTCCAAGTTCCCAGCCTGTCAGTGGCATCTTGACACAGCCAAGAGCTTAGTCTTTGAGCTACTGCAGGAGTAACCTTTCCCCCCCGACATTTGCCAATGTCCTCTGTAATAACACTGTGGTAAATATGCCAAAATCTGAAAACACACTGTGCATGGCTCCAAGTATTACTAATCTTGGGAAACATATGGAATGCAGCAGCAGTTGGTATCTGGGAGGAAAAAAATGAAAATCCATTGTGGCTTGTAAAGTTATTGCTATTAAAAACATGCCCTTGCTTTATGCCTTAAAATCTTCCTTTTAATTTGAAACTTTTTATAGTTTGTCTGAACTCACAGTTTTGCCTATTCCAAACAGCATTAAGAACATCTGTTCCCATACGTACACATGCATTTGTATAGTGACATATCGACCATGTACATGGAAAACAAATGTTTCTCTCTCCCCCCCCTCCTCTGCCCCCAGCACTTGATTTCTTAAGATGCTTCTAGGGAACAAATCATGTAGAGTGCTTTCCATTCAGCACTTTGTGGTATTTCTTGACGAGTGGTGCTTAGAAATGATACACATCACAGCAGCCTTACTCCATCAAATGGAGCAGAAGGACTGCTTCATCTCTTCTGCAGGTTAGACTTCTCCTTGGACTCAGCTGAAAGCAATGTTTGCCTTGATCCCAAGCCAGTCTGCCAGCATAGGCTCACTTTCAGCCTACGACAAGCACCAAGCCCACCCAACCCGGGTGGTTATTTCCCTACCATGCACTTGAATGGCTGCTGAGCTCCGGTATCCTGTGGGAAACCCTGATGCCATGACCATGGATGTTGAAGAAATATGAAGGAAATGGACTGCAGAGAGTGGCTTAGCTCATGTGTTTTTACTACATTGCTACTGGACACCAAGTATTAGGAGGCATCTGACCCATTAAAACTTTTTAAAATAGTTTTATCATTTCTCCTATTTGTCAGCATCATTTTGAGTTGTAACCCTGGTCCTTCAACATCCTTCCAGTTAACCCCTAGCTGGTGTCATCTGCAAATTTAATGTGGTTATTCCTTTCCATCATATTGGTTGATGAAAATAAGGCTCAGTATTGCATAACGCACCTTACCTTCGCAAAGCCTATCTTGATGTATCATTCTGTCTTGATGGTAAACCATTACACCTACTCATTGACTATTCTTTAAAGATGACACATTTCCTTAACACATTAATGAAAATTTCATGCCCAATAGAATCAAATGCTTTATGCTAAGAATATGAATATGACCACTTTGTTTAATACTAAATATACCAAAGAAAATTATGAAAAATGATCAGAGAACAAACTTGCATATTTAGTGCACAAGCCAAACCACTCTCTTTACTGCATAAACCTTTCAATATATTAGAAAGGCATAATTTCCATGAAAAGAAAGACGTGGAAAAAAACTTCAGAGCCATGACTAAAATAAAGTGATTCATGGCAATAAAGCCACACAAAATGGGGAGAAACTTGCAGTATTTCAATATCAGCTCCAGGCTGTATGTGCAATAAATGGTTTTACTATTAGCAAGGAGGAAATTGGCTGACAATCATACTGGCTTCCTGCAGTGGACTATTGGATATTTACTTACACCAGGTGCATATAGCAAGTTGCAGAGTGTAGGTTATATGGTGGCTTTCTCATAATTTTAGCACAGAATTCCAGAGCCTTTTAAATTTTTATTCTTTATACATCAGTACTTTTTTTTTCCCCCCACACAGGTCTTAGAGCTTAATTCAAATATACTGGTGCCAGTTTTAATCCTCCTAGTAGCTGCAATAGATCTGAGGATCTAATTTTTAACATTCATGTCTGACATACACATGAACTACTTCTAAACAACTCACATTTGTATGAAAAGCAGCGAAGGACTTCCTCTCCTGACTGGTCCCAGAGATCATCACAGACAGGTAAGTACCACAGCAGCAGGAGAGAGACATGTAATAGTTCTACACTAAAGTAATTAGTATTTGTAAAGATTTCCTCCTTTATAGCCCCAGACAAAAATGCTATACGCTGTCCAATATTTACAATTTGACAAATTAGCAGGTCCACCATTCTTCGGAAATGGGAGAGGAAAGCATACATCATACCAGAAAAGATCCTGTGATGTGAAGATATTTAAGTTCTTCCACTTAAAGATATTTTTTTAAAAAGAGTCTATATAAAAGTCTTTTAGAAAATTGTGTGCCCCACAGGGAATGTTATTCTCCCATGTACCAAACACAAGGAACTTTATTTCCATTTTTATCAACAAAACACCTTCAGCCTGAAAATCTTCAGAAGCTGCCCTGAACAGGGACTGTACTCTTTCCCAGTATTTCCTGGTGGTAATTTATCCCACTCACGTTCTTTTTTTTTATCGTGTCAGCACAGCACTTTTTTTCCCACTGCATAACCACAGTTAATATAGTTTCCATTGCACTATAGTAGAAATCAAAGAACATAAGCTCTGGGCACTGAAGGGGTAAGAGAGGTAGGAATGAGCCATTAGTGCCTGGGCAGCCTTAGGTCTCACTTGCACAGCACAGCTATGGTTGCCAAAGGAAAAAGCTTTTACAAATGTAGCTGAACAATTTGTAAGTTATAAAAAAAAGGTCTTGTAGAATTTAGTGTCTATATTGACCATTTACATTATGGCTAATAAATCCTCAGATCTATGTGCTTTTCAAAATGGGAATAATCAACTGCTTTTGAAAGAATTAATGAGTCACCGCCTCTTTCAATTTTACAACAATAATTTGGGGGGGGGAGGGGAGGAAGAGAAAAAAGAATCCCATTTCTTGATCATACCAGGTTAGTAATAAAAAGCCATCCAAATGACCAAACTCTTTTAGCAAAAAAAAACTTTCCACTTCTTCCTCTTAAAATTATCATCTCTCAGGACCTAGTAGAGAAACTGAAAGCACCCTTGATGCTGTTAAAATCCCGATTCAAACTTCTGTGGAGCTGGATATACATCCAATATCATATGATCACATTTTAAAGGACATCATCTGAACACTTTAAGCTTAGGCTAAAAGCTTAATCCAACCTAAAGTTCAAAAGATTAATTATGCAGGTAGCACCAGGGACTACCTCTGCTGAGTCTCCCTCTCCTCCACCCGACAGGAAAGCATCACTGTGATATTATTAATTCCCCCCCCCCCCCATCCTGTTGTTGGGATGCCAGTGTCTTGGAAAATGAGCCTCAGCAAATGCAATGCAGTGAGAGGCCTGATCCTGGAAAGCACCTGGCATACTTGGTGTCTCCCACAAGCTTCCTCTACCACACACAAAACTGAAGTTACAAAGAGGCTCCAAAAGATGGCAAATTTCTCCTGTGACATTTGTTGGGGAGAACACAAGTAAATAGGAGGGAAAGCAAAAAAAGAGTATCTTTGAGCCATCAGAACTGGAGAAGTAGAAGATGGCTTTTTTGGGCTGAAACGAGCCTTGATGTACATAAACAGCAGACTTTGCATACCACACAGAGAGGATCTGGCACTGTTTTAAAATGGAAAACTTGACATATTGCCATAGAGCTATTTATAGTCACTCCCATCAGGCGGTGAAAATCTGAGCTGTTCTTTTCAGGTTTGACACACAGCTGACATCTGATTTTTTGATTCAGAAATTATGATGAAAAAGCAACATGAAAAGCAAATAACCACTTGCAAAAAAAAAAAAAAAAGGAAAAAAAAAAGAAAAAAAGCCACAGCTGTGATAATGTCAGCAGTGAAGGTTAACCTCTAACTACAGCAGTTTGGTGGGCTTGCTCTTGTATTTGTTGACCCAGCATGCAGGGCTGACATTCCATGCCATCATCTGTAATACTACACTGCTGGGATATGATTAGCTACTTAAGGGCATGTAATTTGCAGTGTGTAAACCCAAAGACCAGGAGGAAGCTAATTCTAAATTTACCCCAATACACAATGAGAAACAGGTCTTAAACTAGCCAGCAAGCAAACTCACATGGTTTACAACTGCAGCCTTTTCTGCAACTGAAACCTGAGAGAAGCCGTGAGAAGCTATCCAGCCTAATGAGCTGGATCTTCCCTGCAAATATGAGGAAGAACAGAATGACACTCCTAAAAAAAGCCAAAGTTAACACAGTCCCTTATTTAGTGTAACTTTTATAAATATATTTCTTCAGATCTACCATGGAAAACAGAATTTGCAAAAGCATTGCCCAAAGAATAAAAGATATCTTTGGGGTATATTTTACCTAGATGGTTTCACTGGACATCAGCAGTAGCAGAGGGGAGAACTGGCCTCCAAAACAAGCATTGTATTTAGCTGCTGAGAGTAAGCACTGTGTAAAAGTGTGCGTACGAAGTCAAATCATGGCCAGTTGGGCTTCATAATGGGGGGGAAAAGTAGCATTACACCTGAAATACTGAAATCTCAGTTATTGAGATTCAACAATAAACATAAACAGAGATGTACACCCATTTGTCTAGGCATTAATTGCAGCAACATTCAATTCAAATTCATTTGCGTTCCCCCAAAGGCTACAACACGTCTTGCTAGCTTCCACAGCACCTTCCATTTTCCAAATAAAAATTCTTACTACCTGAGAAATCAAGTCTAGTTTCCCTGAATGAGGTTTGCATCTTCACCACACTCATTCTGGGAACATGCCCTGCCCTCCAAAATAGTAAACAGTGTAGTTGCCAAAGCTCAAGGAGACATGAACACTGGGGGAAAAAAAAGTTCCATTCTTAACTACGAAGAGTCTGTTATATGATCCACTGAAATGAATGGAAATATCACTCCTCACTTAAGTTCTAAGTCAGTTATACAAGGCTGAATCTTTCTTAAGAACTGAGTTTTGTTTAGGAAAATGGGTTCTAGGAGCTAAGGCATATTTGACCTGCAGAAACTGGGAAAGATAACTGTCCCCTTCAGCTGTCCCTCAAGTGCCAAACAAAACTCAGACGCAGAAAATACCTAGGGCCACATATTTTCCCATTTCTCATCCTTTCATGGGAAAAACAAACAAACAAACTTCCTTTTGTTAGAATAAAAAACACCCAAAGGAGCATAAACCAATCACAGATTTGCCTTTTTCTGAGCTCTGAGGAAACTGATACCTGGATCTAAGTTTCATACCATCAGCCTGCCTCTGGTTTCTTTTTTCTATAGTATCCTGCTTTAAGAGATAAAATCTTAACTCCAAACACAGATTCATAACTTTCTGCAACAGCAGATCTCACAGGAACACTGTCAAAAGCAACAGGAGAAATCTTGCAAGTTTTCACACATTTCACACTCACAATCTGAAACGCTGCTAAACTGAGTGGGTTTATAATTATTCACTCAAAAGGGCAAGTGATCTGTACTGGGTAAATGTTACACGGGTTGCACACATCTCATGACCAAAAGACGTGTCAGCTACTGCAGTAAGTAGGGGATGCAAACACAGCCTGAACTTCAGCACTAGATACTGCTGTGCTGCAGTTACTTTTTAACAGAAGGCCATGGAAAGGGAACTTTTAAAATTTCAGTTATAACTCCCTTGCAATGCTAAATAATCTTTCTAAAAAAAATTTAAATAATTTAACACATAGTTGCATTGTCACGTAGAGCATTGCTGGTGCACAAGGCTCATTTTTGAGACCTACTAACCTCTCTGGAAGGAAAAGGCTTTTAGGAAAGCAGATGCAGACCAATCAACTGAACTCCTCTCAGGTCTAGAGGCTAGAAGAAGGGAACAGTAACCAGGGGTTCCTGTTGTGCACTCACAGCCTGGCACTGAGCAACAAGAGCAGTTGCCACTGCTCCAGCTTCGCAGACCTGGTCCTCACGCAGGGACCTCTAGCCGGGACTGTCAGCGTCAGACCCCTCACATTTGAAACAAGGATGACAGATGTAGTTTTATTTCCTACCTGGTAAAAATAAATCTTCTCGCATTTCTGCTCTGGCTTCTTCAGAGAAGCATCGTTTTTTCAACCACTCTGCTTCATATTCGCTTGCGTGTTCATCAGGCCATGTGATAGAGATCTTCCAATACAAAATGAAAGATAATTTTAGAACAAAAAATTTCACAAAGCATCACCCAGCACAATCAAAAAAAATCAGTAGAAAGTACAGAAATTGTAATATTAATAGCAATATCACAGTTAAACCTAATGGCAAACAAGTAATGAAAACACAACCGGAACATCATCCAAATTCTGATACCTTTTATAAAGAGTCATTTTCACATGAACCCATAACCTAATTCACTGCTTTGCCTGGGCTCCTTTCAGTGTGGGAGCTGTGCTTAGCAGAAAGAGGAGATTCACAGAAGCTGGCACATATCACTGGGGACAGTGCTACACCACAACTCAGAGGAGAGCAAAAATATCTTCCAAAACTCTGACAGCTTGTTAAAAAAGAAAAAGAACAAGAAAGACAGGCATAAAAGAAATGTGCTAGGAGAGATATCCCACTCCTAGTTTTGAAAAGTCCCTCTTTCAAATAAATTTTTAAAAGGTGTTGCTTTTTTAATTCCTGAAAACACAAAAAGAAAGCATATGGCTTTGCTTGTCCTGAACCAAAAGAGCTCAGTGCAGCACACACCCTCAGCTGAATTCTCAAGGCTGTTGAGTAGGTATCGATTCCCATTTCACATAATTCTGGTCATTTACATTAAAGTAACGCACCAATATCAGTCCAGGATTAGTGCTGTGCTTCCCTCAGTTCCTGAGTCCCAATGGAAGCCGACAATTCCTCTACTATCATAGTACATCTGCCTATTCAAAGCATGGATTTACATGGTATTAATTTCGATGGCAAACAACAGACTTGGGAGCCCAGAATCCCTCAATGCAGACCCTGATCCCCGCACAGGTCAGCCTCTGCAAACTCTTGAGGCTGCCCCAGCTGCTAAAAAGTTGACTGCTGCATCTTTAACATGCATAAACCACCTTTAACTGTAAAGTGATCATGCATATCAAAGTAATACATGGGTACTACTTTTAATAAAACCTAAATGATGTATTATGTTGTTATATGTCAGGAAAGATTAGAATTCATAGAGAGGGCAGTTCCTGTCCTCTCTTGCCCAGTGATCTCTTTTTCATGAATAAATGTTAATGTAGAATAGGTAGATACAGGCACAGATACAGACACCAGGCGAACTCTGAGTATTGGGTTCACCTTTGGTTTGAGTGTTTGCACTAAGATTAAGTCTTTTGCACATTGGAAAGTAATTTATAAACTGACATTTTTATTATGGATTAAGGTCATAATCACTTTGCCATTTGCTTTTCTGATTTTCAAGATATTTATGTAAAGAAGGGAAAAAAAGACATACACGAAAGTGTAATTAAGTGTGGGGAATGCCTATATTTTCTTTTGAGCATACAGTAGAATTGTAAAAAGCACAATTATATTCTAAAGTCTGAAGCCTGGCTTTCTGCACTCTCTGCATAACATCTATAAAGTGAAGTTTCATATAAAGGTGGGAAGATCTGAGTTCCCCAAATTGTGATTGTTCCTAAAAGCTTTGCAAATACACAGTAGGGTTTACAGATAAACAAATAATGATTAAAGTATAATCTGAGACAGCGTCTAATTTACAGATAAACAAGCATTGCTAGGCAAGTTTCATAAGAGGGCAAATAAAAGTTCGCTTACAATACCTTTTTTCTATCTGCCAGAGCAACTTCCTTCACCACGATGTTCACGTCCAGGTCCTCGAAGAGCAGCTTGCGCGCCCTGGCTGAGTGCAGGAAGCAGTGGGGGCACTGACAGTTGTCCCTCAGCCAGACGCAGGGGTAACAGCTCTTGTTCCCGTCCTCCCACTCCACGCGGACAAAATGACCTGCATCGAAAACTTCCACCTTCTGTATCCCCAGGTCCATGCTGAGAGGGCGGCCGGTGCGGACCCCTGGTGCAGCACCCTGCCAGCAATGCCGAGTGGTCTCGCCAAGCAGGCTCCTGCCCTTTTGTGCCGGCAGCAGGCAGCACACCCTGCCTCCCTGGACTTTGGCCCTCCGCAGGACGTTAGCCACAGCCCTCCACATTTTGACTTCTTTAATGAAATCGTCAGAGGGAGAACGTCTTCGTGGAGTTCCTAAAACACCATGATGAACAGTTTGTTACTGAAGGAGTCAGTATAGCAGAAAGACCATTTTAAGATGATTCTCCCCTCCCTTCCTTAAGGAACATTCATTATCTATTGCTGACATTTTTTGAGGTGCAGAGGGTGTATGCAGATCCATCTACTAAAAAATCCCTTAGTGTAGCAGGGCTTCAATTTCCTTCATCATCTTGGCCCTCTTTGGTTTCTGCAGTCAGTTCAAAATGTACCACACAAACAGTCTCTTTTGAAAAGACACTCAAGATGAGTTCCACAAATCAAAAGGAGGAGCTACTACCAACCATGTTCAAAAGCTAAAGCTTTAAAGTCCACATATCTTAATCCCTGCTGTGGCTGCTATGGAAAAGAGAACACAGAGTCCATCTCTTGTAAACATACTTAAGCTCCAGCAACAGAGCTCTGGAAGAGCTCCTTTCTCCTTCCACAAGCAGACTGCTTTCTACAGAATTACTCTCTGATTTAAAGCTAGCTGCGTGCTGTACTGCAGAAAGATGATGGCATCCAAATCTTAAATTAGAAAATAAGTTATGGTCTAATGTTTTTCTTATTCAGAAAAATACTTGGCCTCCCCCTGAAAGAATAAATCATTAGATAGATTTTTAATAGAATGTTTAACCATTTCAAATATTGCATATTTATTCAGTATCTTTTTCTGTTGTTTTTGTTCTTAAGCTCACAGGGCAAAATATTGATGTCCTGTCAGGACTAAAGTCTCCCCAGTTGTCTTTGTGCAGGAAAACACTCACTGGTTTCAGTATTTTGTATATGAACTTATTATAAACATTATTCTTCAAAATGACAAGGGACAGGAAAAAAACATTTAAGCCTTTACTTTCTGACTGTCTCTCAGGGAAGAGTCATCACTAAGTTTGAAGTCTTATGTGAAACTTGCCAGATTCAAAGGGCTTCTAGGCATCTAGTTTACCTTTCAATTAAGAAATACGAACTTTCATCTAAGAGAGTCCTCACAACACTAGTGGTAATAGAAAACCAGGTCAGAGTTTTCTTTTGTGCCAGGAAACTGAGGTGAGTTTACTGTCTTCCTACCACAGATGTCATTTCACTGGTTTTTGTTTACCTGGTAACGGATAACTTGGTCACACAAAATGCATGTCAAGCAGAATCTCTTCTAAATCCATGACAGCAAGTTTTGTAAATGCTTTGGAATAAGAGGTCAACCTAAAGAAACCCAGACACAATTGCTAGATAAAAATGATAATGATAAAACTTCTGAAAGCTACTGAAATGAGTTACATCTAATCTATGTTACAAAGGCAAGGGCTGTAAGACAAATGGGAATTTTCGCCTTTGCTTGGATATGAGAAGCTTGTAGAGCAGGGCTCACCTCACCTAAATTTGGACATGTACCATAGTGACCTACACCTGAACATCATACACACCATCTCCAACACTAACAGGCACATCTGGATCACAATACAGCTCACCTTGTCAGAAACCTGCTTTAGGAGGAGATGAACTGAACTCAGCGACTCAGGTCCAATGTGGATGTTATGCCATTGGTGTTTAGATTCAGCAAGATTACACTTCATGGCATTAATTTTATGATTAACTGGTGCTTTCGTTCACAGACAGCTGTTGTTATGTACAACTCACTCAACACTATACTGCAGGGAGAACCGTAGATGGTGGCAGCCCTAAACTTTACTGCCACGCAGAGAAAGCCTACACCGCTGTCGGTGGTACCCCTGTTCCACAAGACTGCAGTTTTTGGTGTCATCAGTCAAACCTATTGGTCATCACAAAGTACTCTCTTGAAATACTCCCAGTCCTAACAGCCAGAATCTGGAAGAGCCACTGCATCCTGCAGAGAGAGGGGAGGATCTCCTTCACAAGCTGCAGCAGGATACGTTTAGGATAGGAAACAATTCTACTGGACGCTTTGCAATATTAATAAAAATCATTTTAATATGCAGATCTACTTTGTCTACTGTTAGTCTGCCCCAAGACCCCACATCTATTCAGATCTTTTCTTCGTGTCTATTTATTGAAGTCAGTGAACTTGTACCTGCACAACACCACTGTTAATTAGGACAGAATCCATCCCTCTGGCTACAATATTATTCAGTTTGCCAGTTATACAAGAAGAAGCCATGAAAATTATTATAGCAAAAAGATTTCCCTTGTGGTGAAGTTAAGCATTTACTCTTTAAATACACTGCAGTATTTGCATTAAACTTCTGGTTTTGTCTTCCCTGTAAAGCAATTGTTTGGGTTAGCCACCTACTGAGAGAAATCTTGTAACAATAAAAAGGCTGTTTATTGTTTTCCTTGAGCTAGTCATATCATGGTGTCACTATTAAAATGAAAACCCAGATGACAATGATCAAAAAAATCTGCTACAGCATGCCCTCTGGATGTTTTTCTTCTTAGATGCACAAATTAAATAGCTCTGCAAGTCTAGATTTTTGTCTCATACACACAGCATCACAGCAGAAACTCCTCCCTTCAGTCGGGTTTTTTCCAGTTTGCGTCAGTGGGGTGGTAGAGAATTCCGGGTCAAGTTCTCCACAGCAGCCACTACTCCAATAAGGCATTTCACACCAAACGGGAATTTGTTCCGACTTCCACCACTGTGCTCAACCTTCCCAGCTGGACCTGTGTGCCAGGAGAGCATCAGACACACCGAGCCCCCTCTCTCTCACCTGCACCGTGCAAGACCTGGATGGTCAGGCTATCCAGCGGCAGGTTGGAGATGCAGCACCCAGCCACTCTGACCCTCCCAGGGACCACCAGCCTCCTGCTGCAAGTTAAGTTAGAAGCCAACATAACAAATATGTGCTCTCTGTGTAGATCAGGAAAACTGTCCTTGGGACTGTTGAGAAAAACTTCTGAATCATCTAAGGTTTGTTAGATTTACTCTTGAAGATGGGAACATCCTGGAAAATAATCAGTATGTCTGGAGCAGTCATCCAAGATTAGCACCATCTGAAAGTGACCTATCCTCATTTTAATATAATTGAAATACCAAAAATCACACCTCCACAAGTCAGGACAGCCCTTCTGAATTAGAGAACCCCACTTACCAAGCATGTGTAGTAAAATTAAGGAACATTGTGTTTTGAATTGAAGCGAGAAAAGAACTAACCAACTGCAGTTAAGAAGAGACAAAAACTAACCAGTTATAGTCAGAGGGATGTGGCACTAACATTTTGAGCTGTATAAATACACAACGTGACTGAAACCAGGTGTGCTAGCTTTGTGGAATTACCTAGCACCCATCTCTGCACAGACATGCAAAAAACATCTCAGCTCTGTGTGTGTACTGGTTTATGGCACACCAGGCGACAAACTCTGCTGGTGAGACAACACTCCAGCAATCCAAACCAGCAAGGAGGAAGAGGGTAAGCAACAGCTCCTTCTGGAACAACAAAGGCAGCCTGGTGCTGGCATTCCTCCCTCCTGGAGCAATGGATGACAGCAGGCACAGAGTGGGGATGAAATAATCCTCAAGTAGCACTAGCAAGCCCCTAGATGCCATGTAATCAAGAAACCCATGTGTGATGGCTCTGTCTGTTTACAGCATGCTGTAAGGAAAGGAAAGGTGTCCCTGGACCGGGTAGATTTGTCTGGAACCTGTGTGTTATTCCTGATTTCTAACTAAGTGATTTTTTCTTTACATTGAGCACATCTAGGACAGTAAGGTGAGCCTGCAAATGGCAGTGAAGAACTTGGAACTGTTCATACTAATATCTTCAGAAAATGTTGCAATTGCACACTTAAAAGTACTATACAGAGGCCAACCATGGTCAAACCAAAGAGCAACAGACAATGCAAAACACATTCTCTGCATCACAGCTTTCCCCATTTCTCATCTCTGAATTACCATTATCCACGTGAACCTGGAAAACACCATACATAACTCTGCTCAGTTACCAGACCTCAGATTTGTGTAGTTTAAAACAAATACTACCAACAGCTCCTGTTAAGTCCCATCATCCCAGGCTCAAGGATTTTCTGTCCACATTGCTCGTTATTCATTCATGATTCTCAGCAGCATGAGGAGGGCCAGCCTGGATACTGAGAGGCAATTATGATTTCAGGTGATTCCCATCACCTGGAGGCTATGCTTTCAGTCTTCCCCAGCTCTCCAGTTAAAAGGTAATGCTCACTCTTCCTTTGCTGAAAAATCTTTTTCAGCCTCCTCAAACCTCACCCCACTAGACATCACCCAGACTCCCCTGTTTGCTGACACCTGCAGCATGTTTACTAGCTTCACCTGCACAGCTACTTCAAATTTAATTCTGGTTAACGGTACTTCAAGACAGCTGAGCTACTTTGGATAGATAACATACCTTCTTTTTGCACAAGGTTAAGAAGCTGCAGAGAAATGAAGGGTACAGATACTGTATCAGAACCAAGCTTTAGCTATGATTTGAAAACAGTTCGCTGCATCGGAAGCCGGGCAATGTAACCAGCTCCATGCAGGATGTAACAGAACTTAACACAGATCCATAAAAACCGAGACAACTGCAGGAAGAGCCCGCACTGGCCTCAGTTTGAACTGAGGATTTCTATCTTGTAAGCACTGCTGGAATCAAAAAATAATGCAAACTTCAGAAGAAGAATAACCCTGGCCTAAACCCAGCGCACGTACCGCCTTCGAGTGCAAGGCTGAAGCCTGGGTACAAGCGCACCAAAGAGTCTCTGCAGAAAAACATTTGCCTGAGGCTGTTACCTCAGATTACAACAGAAACAAGGCAGCAAATACGTACCATAAAGGGAAAAAAAATCTGCACGTGGATATTATATCACGATTGCACGTAACTGTGTACGAAGGCCCAGCAGAGACACTGTCGGAAGGGTTCCTGTCAGGGAGCCTGGCTCCGGTCCCGCGCCAGCTTTCAGTCTGCGAAATCAGAACAATTAAAGGACAAAGCAACTCATTTACACAGGCAGCTTCCGCACAGAGACGCGAACCCCACACTTCCCTCAGCGAGGCCCGCAGACCCCCGGCCGCGCCCCCGCTCACGGGCGGGGCCGGGCAGAACGTTACGGCCCATGGCGCTGGCGGCGGTAGCCCCGTTAGCAGCTCCGCCCCGGGGGGCCGCGCCCGCCCCGCACCCCCGCTGCTCCCCACCGCCGGGGCCGCGCTCCCGCCACCCGGCCCGGCTTCCTGTTACCTGCCCGCCCGCCGCCGTGGCGGGGATCGGCTCGGGAGGGCTCCGCTCTTCTCGGCGGGCCCGGCCCCCGGGAGGACCCCGCCGCCTCAGCGCTCTTCCGGCGGGCAGTGGCGGGAAGCGCCTGCTCGCAGCAGTCCACCCTCCTGTGGTGTTTCCCAGGGAACTCGGTTCGCGAATCGCTTTCAGGCTCAAGGGGATTTTTCACAAATTATTTAGCTCCCCGCGAAACACACCGGAGAGAAGTGGGATCGGTTAGTTCCCCATTGCCACCACTGTGACCTTGCACTTGAATGAGGGATGGGTTTTAAAAAGGCGTTTGGCCTCGGTTTGGAGGCAAAGCGGTGGGAAAAGCCATCGGTTCCCCTGGCTTCTTCTCCCCTGGGTGTTACAAACGCTTCCTAGACAATTCAGGCTTACAGCTTTTGGTGAGGAGAGAGGGAGATCAGACCAAAAACCCTCTTTGGGGCATGGGACCAAGGCAAGGCCCCAGAAGAAAGGCACTGTGGGGTATCCCGGCTGTCCTCGCGGGATGTGGTGAGCCATGGGCCCTTATGGCTGAAACAGAAAGAAAAAAAAGGGAAAACCAAAACAAACCCCAGAAAGCCCCAAACAACCCACCACCAAGCTGGGCTCTTTATATGCCAGATGCAGCCTACAGTAAACACATCAGCGAAGACGAAAGATGGTCTTTACAGGCAAGATGTGGTGGGACCGTGGCTGAACAGAGCCTCTGTTGTGGTGTAAAGCATCCCCGCTGCGTCAGATGGAGCGGCCCTTCTCTGCATCCGCTGAGTTACTGGTGCGGCTGATTTTCCTGTCAAACAACTCTTGTGAGCAGTAAGCTTCAGGCAGATCAGCTTCCTGGGAATAAATTTAAAAACAGCATCAACATACCCTCGTTATTTAGAGTCCAGGGCCTTCTGGCTGGCAAATATGTTACCACTGCATTTATTTGAACGGTGTGTTTCTTGAGGTTGAAGGGAGGGAGGTTCTGACAGACAGAAGTACAGCTCACGTGTATCTGGAGGCAATGGTGGTGCCCATCACCTACCAGTTGATGGCACTGCCCACGTTGGTCTTCAAGGGTTCAGCTTGCACTGGTCTGGCATCCCCACCTTCTTCAGCACACATAAGCTGGTGGCATGACTGAAGTGGAAAAGAAGAGCTGATCTAAAAAGAAAAAAGGAAAATCTTTATTTTCCACCTGATGGGAAGCTTTTTGCCAGCCATGCAAGAGGTACCCGCTCCA
Source organism: Syrrhaptes paradoxus (assembly GCA_013400615.1). Classification (NCBI taxonomy): domain Eukaryota; kingdom Metazoa; phylum Chordata; class Aves; order Pterocliformes; family Pteroclidae; genus Syrrhaptes; species Syrrhaptes paradoxus. The sequence goes on from VZTO01004495.1 coordinate 29,251, forward strand.
CTGGACACTCAGTGGCCAGAGAAGTCCTGGTGCCTCAGTTTAACCAATAAAAGGAAAACTTTCAACATAAATGCTGCCTAAGCAGCACTTTTCACAGACAGTAAAGCATTCACAAAGATGAAAAGTTGGCTAGTTGTGTGGAAACAAGTACATGCAGAAGTGAAAATATTCAATGACTGTTTAGAGACTGTCTAAGCATTTTGGCAGTTAAAAAGGGCTAAGACAGAGTCTGCGACTTATAGGAAATTAAATATTTTTGTTGGTAGTTATCATTTGACATCTGTAATAAAACAAATCTTCACGTGCCATAGCAGTGCTGTAATGCATGGAATTGGATGCACGACTTTCTTTTAAGGAAAGAGTGGCAAGAATCTGTTGCTTTCAAATTAGGTCCCAAAATCCATTTTCCACTTTTCTTTCACATTCTTGCCTTGCTTTTTCCCCATCTTCTCTAAGGAGCACACATATTCGTGGTCATGGCTGTCTTCCTGTTTTTTTTAAATTTTTTTAATAAGTTTCTGATGTGTACTGCCCCCTCTCCCCCTTAAATACATTATTTGAAACCAGGAGCTTGAAAATTCTAAATTATTTTCAAGGTTTGATAGATTAGATGACTGGGAGATAATTGGGTTCATTTCCTATATACTGTTTACAAAATATCTACTGTTTACAAATTGCTTTATTTATTTTAGAGTTTTAATTACTCTTCATTGCAAAAGAAAAAAAAGATAATTCTGTACCTGCAGATATTTTATAAAGAGCACATACCTTATTGCCTGTGTCTATCACTAATCTGTGAGTAGTAGCTCTTACGAAAGGGCAGTGGGAACATTCTGCCTATGCTGGATGTAGATTGTTGGTTGAGAAGCCACAGGTTTTGATTTCCCGTTACGCTGTTGGCCTTGCAACTTATTACATTAACACAAGGTTTCTCAAGTATTTTTGCTTCTTTGTTTTCTTTTCTAGACAGTGCACACCCTATTATATGCATACTGGCTGACAGAAAACATTTCACATTGTGTATGTTTATAGTTCATTTCTTATTTTTACCAATGAAAGGGAGAATCAAGTGAATCAATTGGTTTCAAGTGTGGAGAAACAAATGAAGTTGTGTCTAAATAATGTATTTAGAGGTTTTTAATGAGTGAAATCTGTTATTAACACAAACTAACTATGTAAGCACAAATATAAATCCCCATCAGGCTGGAAAAAAAAAAAAAAAAAAGAAGACATTTAGTTTAGAAGTTAGGAAGGAAAGCTGTACATAGACCAAAAATGGAGATTTTTTTTCAAGCCAGAAGTGGAACGTTTTGAGGTATTATAAGCATAATAAGGAGGGTGTGAGAATTGTAATGGTCATAATTCTCATTCGGTAACAGGAACACTCCAAGGTGTTTGCAAGTCCGGGTCTCTATTTTTATAAGGAGTGTTACATAATACGCAAGTGGAAAAGTATCCTATCCGAGTGGAAATAAAAACAAACTGCCTTCAAGATGACATAACTCAGCAAAATATGACTCATTAGTGTTGTGCTTGTGTTTGCTGAGTAGCTATAAAAGAAAGAATTTTAAAAGAGGTATGTCAGAAATACTATATAGTGAAAATCTGGACCTTATTTATTTTACAGTACGTTTACGTGCCTTTTTACTGTCACAACATCGTTTTGCTGAATCCTGCAGTGCAGCGTAGTTCACTGATTCCCTTTGGGCTTTGTAGCTATCATTCATCTGGGGAAGTACGATACCGTGGGGTTATGCTGTAGGTTTCCATGTGACTGCTAGGCTGTGCAGTAAGTTAATGTCAAATAAATTCAAGGTTGGCAGCAATTTGTAGTAAAGGCATTGCAAAATTTAAAGTCACAGGCTAACATGCCAAGAACGTAAGCTGCAGAACATCCTTAGGAAGCAAACTCTGATGTTAGCCCAATAAATCTGGCTATGAACTAGACCAGTATTCCCACTTGGGTCAGACATACCAACAATAATGATGTTTTCCTGGTCCCTGTGAGCTTCAGCTCTGCACATGTGCTGAGAAGATACATGCAGATACACAGAGCAGCCCCAAGATATCTGTGTGGCAGGGCAGACTGAAATGGAGCTTGGAAATGTAGAACAAGTCATATTAAATTCAGTAAGACTATACAAGTAAATAAATAGCATGCAGCTTGCATATGGTTGCAGAACCAGACACAATGGAAAGGTGATTAGGATAGGAGCTATAAATCAATGTATATGTAGCACAGGCTACATATGCCTGGCTTTTTGAAAACCCTAATTGCCACAGATATATAAATGTCAGAAACAAAAACTAGGCCTGGCTGCAAATTAGCTTCTAGGGTAAATGAGCACAGGGTGAAACTCAGTTCATTCTTGATGTACACAGTCAGATTTATTCCTCTGTACTCCTATCAGGAAAAATGGCTGAGTGTGGTTTACCTCTTGTTCATTCACTCTGTTTTTTTTCTAGGGCTTCTCTTCTGCAATTAGAGGATATGCAAGATATTATTTAAAATTACAAACCTAATAGCATCCTGACGTGTGCTGAGCCTGTTATGACCCAACTTATGTTTTGTTGTGCCTCTCTTAGAATCCAAAGCGAGTAAGTATATTGCTTTGTAAGAAAGCATCCAAACATTAAAATAATTTGCAAGATATTTAACATATGCACTCATATTACTCTGATTTTGAATACAAGTCTCAGTTAAATCACGTTAAATTAGAAACAAATTCATGTTCATGAAAAGGGACAAAGCCTGCTATTAAGAAAATTTGATTGCTCTTGATTAACCAGAGCGTGTGGGAAAGAATTCTTTGTCGTTACCCAGGTAAAGGCATAACAAGCTCTTAGATAAATTCAAGTAAAAAAGCTGAGAACCTACCACCAAAGGCCCACTGAACTAATGGTCTTAGACCTAGCACTAAACTGAAAATGTAGTCGTTATTTTTGATAAAATATTATAAGTAGACAGAAAAAAAAATCTTACAGTTTGGACAGTCTGTCTAAGGTAAAGTCTCTATTATTTACACTAAAACTAATTTATGTTGGTAACTCCTGATGCTATGAAATGTTTGCAGTGTGGAAAAAGTATGGAAAATACGATGCAAGTACATAGCGTTTTTGGTCATCCTGTACTTGCCAATATCTAGTGGTGGATAATGAATCCCTCCCTAAGCAAACCTTCTCCAAAGACTTTTTCCCCTAAAGAAAGTCCAGACACAAACAATAACTATTACACAGGCAGCTTCTAAGCACTTAAAAGAGGTATATATACAGCCCAAGGAAGGTTGTCATCTGAGAAAATACGATACACTTGGTATTGTCTTTTCTTATGAAAGAATGCTAATGGCATGTTGGAGACCATCAGTGATACCTCCCCAAGGTAAGGCAGTTTTCAAGGACGAACGACTCTACAAGCCATGAATGACTCTGTCCAAGCCACATCATTAAAAATGTAATGATTATGGAGACCATATGTTTTTCTTATTACAGAATTAGTCATTAAATTCTGCCTTTTCTAGTTGTAAACTGATCTTGTAGGCAGGATGACAACTTTATGAAGAAAATAAAATAAGCACAGAGTTATAGTCTTTTTATACGTATGTATTCTAATAAAAGCTTTTTAACAAAGCATGTAGTGGGGTCAGTATTTTTGCCAGTTCCACATACTTCAGGAATGAAATAGGGATCCACAAATTGTTCAGTTTTTGCTAATGGCTCGCCAAAAATCAAAGTAATAAAAATTAAATTCCCCAATGGGCTGTAAGTAAAAATTTTAAAAGATAGAAAAATGCCAGACTTTGAACATACAGGATTACTTCAGGAATAACGGCTGTCAAATACATGTCACCTAACAACACTTCAGTGTCAGCAGAAAACTTCTTTACCAACCACATATCCCATAAGCATGAACAAGAAGCTGGAAACATAACATGAACCCCATCTAAATAAATAACTGCACCACCAGTGACAGACGGACCCAACAGAATTTCTCCACAAAATACAACTTTTCAAGGTTAGATTATAACCAGAGCTGATGCTTTCTCTGTAGCTCACTGGGTTGTTTCTATTGACTAAGGCAAGTGTAGTTTTTGCTTCCAGTGTACACATGTTGACAACCTTCAGCTGAGAATGTGGCAACCTATAGGAGCAACAGCTTAACTTCAGACAATTCATATACCCAGCTTGGCTCACACAAGCTCTTTGAGAGGCTTACCATGCTTTCCAAAGCTTCCCTCGACTTCCTGATTTCTCAGAATGGTCCTGGGTAGGCCAACCTGTAAAACTTTGGAAGTTACAATTTAGAAAACCACAATTTGCACTGACACCCGTCTGAATTCCCAGCTATTGGCTTGGCACAGATGTGGCTCTTTTCAAATGCTGCCATTTCCATAGCCTTTTCTTTTCCAAGCTTTTATTAGTGCTGATGTGAGACACCACAGTTTGCTCTGTACTCACACTTTGAATTTTTTCCTCTCTTCGTGTTTAGCAGTAGTCAGGAGAACATCTGCAGCAGAGCACTGCCTTCAAAGGTAAGCTACCTGGAGAGGAGTGGAGGCTTGTCTCTTAAGGCCTTGCTTGGACTCTTAAGGAGTTAAATCACAGGATGAATGGCAAAGAAAACTGAAGTATTAAGTAAGCTCTCTATGACTGTTCCAGCAGCATTGCTTGATTATTTTTTTTTTCAGAAAACATTGTCATCAGTACCATCAACTCCTTAATAAACTCAGAAAACCATATATCGTTTTGAAAAATCTCCAGAACACCACAAAAAAAGACCAAGTCATCTTAATCTTAGCTCCACCGTCTTCATTAAAAAAAAAAAAAAAAAAAAAGAGCCCAATACCGATCCAATATTGAAACACAACAGGAGGAGCTATTGGGTCAATATAACTGCTACAGTCATCCTTTTAAAGCTCTCTGCTTAAACAGACTTACTGAGTTTTCAGTGATGAAAAGGCCTTGACTATTTGAAATAAGTTGTATAAAACCAGAGGATCTTCATGTTTTTTAATGAAATAGGTTTTATCAGATAAAAAAGCAAAGGCAGCAAAAGTTATAAGATTGCAAAGAGAACTGCAATACAGTTTCCATAGTTTTTAAAATAAATATTTTGAATTTAAAACTTTAAACTGCTGGATGTGACTGAACACCCAAGTCTTGCAGGCACTACACATTTATAAAGGCCATTTGGCATACCAGCTCTGACTCAAAATTGATACATTTAATACATTTGCTTAGACCAACCAAAATTATGTAAATCAAATTCAAGTAGATTGAAATATCTCCTAAAAGAGTTTTATACTGGCTTCCACATTAGACTGACCCTTTTTACTAGACATGTGAACTTATGCATAGACTGGACTCACAAGTATGCATTTTGGTTTTGAAAGAGAACATTTAAAGCCTTTTATAATCAATATTACAGAGCAGAATTCTGATTTTCTTTCAATTTCAAACACAAAAATGTTTATATTCTGCTGAAACATAAATTGAGATACTCATAAAATATTCATACTTATCATATGAAACATTAGCCTGGATTTTGAGGAAACATTGTTTTGTTTCATTAGATGACAATTTACAGAGAGGGGGATTGAGTGGAATGAGTTACACTGTAAATCTCAGGTCACATAATCTCCCGCTTTGAAAAGTAAGTGCTCTGCAAACATTTACCCTCTTTGTATGCTGTGTACTTTGGGATAGTTTGATCTTGACTAAAAGTTTGCTATTGCAAATAGAATACCCAAGCTGCTCAAGCATATTCAAGAAGCTGTGTTTGACACTACTATTAGGATTTTCATACTGTTCTCACATGGCTAAAAACCAATGGTTTCTTTACTGGTGTTTACAGTTCACATTATACCAAATTACTCAGAAAGCGAGTAAGCAGAGACTAAAACACCTTTTAAGAAGCATCTGGGCACAAATAGAACCACATATCACCTTTAGTACTTCCTTCTGAAGGGGTCAGATCCAGAGAGAAAGGAGACATGGGACGTGAACGAAACCCTCAGGCCCTTCGAGAGCCAGGTCCAGCCCAGAAGTGCTGTGTAGTTTGCCATGACAGTGGGCGGACAAGACTCAGTGACTCCGATGGCCTGGTTCACTCGTGTGTTGTTATGTACAACCCTAGTGGCAAAGAAAGTATCATAAATAGATTAATTTTAAAGAGCTAGAACCTGCCGTACCTTCTCATTTGACAAAGTACTTGAAATAACATGGAGTAGTTCTGCTGAAGTCAATAAAATGTTCCAGTATTTTTCAGGCAGATCTTCAAAGATCCTGGGGATCTAAAGGTACAAATTGACACCTTAAGTATCCTGCTAGGAGCTACATCTCATTGCCTTTAGCGAAAGTGAGCTGCCTGGATTGTCCGGAGGTTCTGTAAGCACGTATTTCTCGGTGTCTTCAGCACTGTGGTGCCGGGAGAGTTATGTTGACCCACTACACTTCTGAGTAACTTACCAATGGGATGGTTTGCAGACCAAAGTATAACTGAATGCGAGTAGGGTTAACAAGCTCAGACCTTAAATATGCATCAAACAGCTTATCTTCCAGTGCCATGAGGTTGCTACTTTCTTAAAAAGACTTACAAACTCCAAAAAAATCCACCCTACATGCCCTTCTGTATTGTTGGTTTTAATGAAACCTCTGCTTACCTCTTGAGTCTGTACATTTTTATTTGTTTTTACTAAAAAGCGAGTTATTTCATTTGGCAGGACTCAGAATTTTTTGCTGAAAATACATATTACAACAGCATGTTTTAAATCAAAAGCGTCTCAAGCAGAACAATAAAAGAAAAAATGTGCTTTAACATGGTTTTCAAATATTTATTAGAACAACATATGAACTTTCTTCATCTAAACAGTGATTCTGCCTGCAGTATCTGTAACCTAGTAGCCATATTACCCCAAATTGACAATTATGAGTCTAAAAACCCAAACAATCCTCCCCCTCCTTCCCACTAGGCACTTTTGCTATTGTCTAGGAGCACAAATAAATTTTTTATTAGCTTAGCTAGCAAAAGTACAAAGGCATCAACAAGAAATGTCACTGTGTTGGCAGAGACAAAACCTTTTTGTCTGCTTTAGAAACATGCCGTAAGAAACCCGACTCTCAAATTTGGGATCTGAAATTACAGTCACTGCTAGGGCTCCTTCTTCTTACTATAAAAATCTGCATCAGCATTCTCAGGATCTGACATAAGCCTTTTTGTCTGGCTCTTGGGGTTATGATAGCTTAGGGTCACAGATAAGCAAGCCTGGAAGAGTACAAATCCTGCCAGAATAGTTCCCGTCTTTCAAAACACAAATGGAAATCACAGCTTTAAGTTACGTAGTAGAGCAATATTTTACGTGTGTAGAATACATACCATTACAAAAGGTTAGGAAAGTTAATAGAGGGCCAGAGGGTTCACCCTGAACGAGAGTAACAACAAAAGCAACTTAAGCATCTGCTACACGTGAGTCTGGACGTGGCTAGCGAGCATCGAGCTTTATCCACGTTTGCGGCAGGTGAGCCACAGTAGCAAAGGTGATACATAACGAGGGAATCAGAGACCAGAAAGCTTACTTTGCTTTGTAACCAACGATGAACAATATAACACAGGGTAATCTTTTAAATATGGGATATTAACTTAAACATACCTCTAACCTCCCGGTTTATAGAAACGCGCTATTTATTTAGGAAGTCAAATACAATAAATAAGTTTTTCCAGGATGAAAGATGTACTGGTGGGAGGAGGTGCTCCTTCTACACAGCCCCCGGCGCTGTGCCCTCCACTTGCCCTCGGGCACCTCCCGGGGGGACTGCGGCCACTGTTTAAGCCCCCCACCGCCGCGGGTGCTGGGGCTCCGGGTCCAGCCGGGGGTCGCGGGGGAGGATGTCCCGTCTCAGGCTCGGAGATAGTCGTTCTTGAGGCGGCTGAGGCGGGCGCCGTGGCTGCGGACGGTGAGGGCGAGGAGGTCGTGCTTGTCCCGCAGCCCGCTGGAGATGTGGCGGGTCTCCCGGAGCAGGGCTCGGGCGTGCAGCAGCAGCCCCAAGAAGCTGTCACCCAGGCGGGCCTCCTCCCGGCCCCCCTGCTCCTGCCCCTGACGGAACTTGCCCTCCAACTCGCTCAGCGACCGGTCCGAGCTGGAGTAAGCGTCGCTGATCTGGGCGGACTCCCGGCGCAGGTAGGTGCTGTAGCTCTCCTCCCCGTCCAGGTCGTAGGAGATGCTCTTCCCGATGCCCTCCAGCACCCGGCCCGCGTCCTCCACCTGCCTGCCCAGCACCGTCAGCTCCTCCCGCAGGCTCAGCCCGCTGCCCGCCGCCGCCCCGCCGCCGCCGCACCGCCGCTGCTCGCTCACCCTGAAGAGCAGCTGGCACCGCTCGGGGTCGTCGTTCTCCTCGTAATCCCCGTCGGGGACGAAGTAATGGTGCAGGGTCCCGTTGGACATCTCGGGGTACAGCGGGCCCTCGAAGTACCCGCGGCAGAGGCCGCACAGCCAGCCCAGCCACACCAACCGCAGCGCTGCCGGCATGCTGCGGCCCTCGCCGGGGCGAGCCTAGGGGCGGCCGGCCCCGCGCCCCCCAGCCCC
>VZTO01004496.1:0-14893 GCA_013400615.1 Syrrhaptes paradoxus
CGAGGGGGCTGGGGATCTCATCCTGCTTCTCAGCAGCGTGTCCCCAAATTTTCCTCCTTCAGCTCCACACAAGCCAAATACAGATTCCGTGCACACAACACAGAACAACTGCATAGGAAAAGGTAAACGAGCGTTTAATGCACGAGACAACTCTGGAGAGACATTCGCTTGTTCTATTGCTTGCAGTCACCCGAGGCAGCTCAGGTAAAGCACCCTCCAGCTCACTTCACTGCAGTGACAGAGAGCCTGTCTTTCAGAAATCCGCTCAAATGTTTCCTAACCTGATGCTTTGCATCTGGAATTTACCCAAGAACAGAGGTTTTCATGGACTAGAGAGGAGGCAAGTGCCTTGAGCATCCGTACAGATAGCAAGAGACACACAGAAAACACCGAAACACTACGGATTCTCCAGTGAAGAGGAACAGTGACATACATCGAGTACAGGGCCCTCCCTCACATCTGGTATCTGCAGAATGTTTGGATGCATCAAAAACCGTAACAGCAGATAGCTGGGCTTAAGCAGGCTTAGACAGATATTACCTTTGTATACCACTGCAGCTGAGAACTAGATGGTGTGCTGGGGTCTGGGTTCACTCTCATCACTAGGGAGGTAGTGAAAAATCCCCCAAAACAAAAAAACAACGGAAACTAATTCATAACGCATGTCTCTGCCTTTACATGATGCTGTCTTCAGATGTTAAAAGCAATTTGGCTGTTTGGTTGGAAGTCAAAAGGATCCATGCAAAAATTTAATACTAAAAAGAGGAGAAAAACTGGCCCTGTGCTTTTTCAGCTTGCCAAGTTAAAGGAATGTTATTGAAGACTCTCTTACATAAATGTTCCTTGACCTCTGAATGAACCAACAGGTCTTAAAAACTGCATTAGCCAAAGCAAATTCCCACAGCAAATAAAACATTTAGCCGAGCGCATCAGATTTTTCTCTCTGCAGCACAAAGAAACTCCAAGACCCAGAATGGTAAGTTAGCATTTCCTGTTTGGGTCTAACCGAGTTCAATGAACTTGTGGCGAGGAGGCACCAGTATGTAGGTAGCAGAACTGCAATACGCACTGACTGAGTTCTCCCACAGCTGGCCAACCACATGGTCAACTCTTCTCTCTAGAAATAAGGATCAATAGCTCCTTCTTCCTCCTGATGTTGTAGATCTCACCATACCTTGTAGCCTAATGGGTTCTGAATAGAGTTTGAAAAGACAAGAAGAAAACCCTCTAGGACTTTGGCCGAAGCAAGCAGGCTGTGCGGTCTTCAGCCCGGCCTCACAGCGCTGAAGAGAGATACGCTTGAGATAAGGAAGCAGGAGATTTGTGACTTGAAGATCACCCCTTCTTCTCCTTTAAAACGTACAGAAGTAGCAAAACAAGAATAGGTTATGCTGAGACTTTCCTGTGAAGAGGATTGCCCAGGCTTCTTTCCTGACACGCCAGGGTGACAGCCTCAGACACGGCAGTTCCACCATTTAACCTCCACGCTACCATTCCATCAGCAACGCTGCAGTCAGCAAGAACGGAGACAGAGTGGCAATGACATAATACTGACCTTTTGTCAAAACATCTTGAGTGAGTCTGGACACCTTACTAGGACAGTTTAAACTGAAATTATTGTGGTAGTACTCTATTTCTATTGGGGGATTTCTTACTTTGGTATAAATCACTTTTTCATTGCAATTTACAGAAGAACCTTAACCTTTGGTCATCCTTTCTGTTCGGATCTTGACCATTTCCGCAGAAGCACAGAACACAAGTATGGATGGGCAAAGCCCTAGAATAATTGTGACTGCTATCCGATTACCATGCACACATACTTTGCTTCCGTTCAAACATTCACATTTTCAATAAACAAAGTAACATAACCTGGATCAAACCTGGGGTACACCCTGGCTGAAACTACATTGAAGGGAGTTGTGACAGCAAAGGGAAGCATCACGTCAACACTGATTTGAATGGTGCAAGTTCAAACGCTTGCTGCAGACCAGTGAACAAGTCTCACTGGCACTAAAATAGTTTTTGTCACTTCCATTACCTCTTTTGGCAAGATTAAGCTAAATACATCACTACATTAGGAAATCATTTTGCAATCATAGAGATGCACCAATCTCGGGTGATAGTTACGTGTCTCAGGAGCCAAATTCATGTCACATGTAACATTAATGAAGTTCCCCGACCGAATTCCTTAGAGCAAAATTGTCTTCTGGACTTAAGAAAACAGCAGTTTGGAGTCAGAGTCTGTTTCCAGTGTTCAGCGGGCTCCCATGACACGAAATAGATAAACCTGCCTTATTGCTGCCCTTATCGTCTACAGGAGCACAAAAACCATAAACGAAGCTTGCCTTTCCAAATCCCTTATTCAGTGCTGTCTATACTCTCTACACAAAGCTTTTATGGCATCAGGATCAGGCCACTGGCACAGACTGTTCAATAGCAGATGCAAAAGCCCATTTATCGGTCTCCTGTTTTCATTCATTTGAACAGTGACCTTAGCGGTGGGAGCAGTGGATCAGAACGCTGCGCGAAGGGGTTAAGCACCTACCTTGCACACAATCCAGGAACTGGAGGGCTGAAATGCCACAACATGTGTAGCCAATTTGAAGACTTATATTAGAAAACAATAAGAGGGATAAGTTACACACAGCTCATGAGCATGCAGCTCTCCCTTGGAAGTCATTAGAATATTTACTCTGTCTGCTGCAGAAATACGAGCTGCATGTCAAACACTGCTGGGGCAGCATTCCAAAGGAAATGCTGACTATAGACACACAACTACCGTGTCACGGCCGGGACGTCTCCTCCCAACACAACATACATCACAGCATGCTGCGAGCTGGAAGTTAGGACTCTATTTCTTAGAACGGTACCTAAGAGCAGAGCAAAGTGGGACCAAAGGAAGCAAAACTCCTGGTACATCACACACAGATAGCAATATGAAACGCTGCACTCTCAGCCACACATTTAATTCTAACAAATCCACAGTTTATGCAGACAGGCAACCCTCAATGGCTAACACACAGTCTATGAAATGATGCTACTGAAATTTCTTTTCTGACATGGCAGAGAGATCCCCACACCCAGTTAGACGTGCTGGGTTATGTCCAAGGATGGGGGGAGGTGGGAGTAGTAGAAATAACAGTTTCACAGTCAGTGAAATCCAATAACTTCTCTTTCTAAACAATATAAGGGCAGATCTGATGTCAGTCACCTGTGTAATATTTACAGATTCTGAGGCAAAGGTAAGGGTTAGTCATGGCCACTTCATTCTTTTATTTCTTTGGTTTTTTCCCCCCTGTCTACTGTGAGCAGACTTGTCAAAAAAAAAAAAAAATCCAAAAAGGAACCTATCCAAGTCTACCTGGGAAACAGTACAGCTTTGTTTTCACATACATGTATCACAAGGAGATTGTTATGTAGGTACCCAGCACAATCTTGTCTGAATTCAGTGCTCCTTCCCATCTAATCTCTAGCAAGAGAGACCTGGATTGCAATCACACAGTGAGGATCTACACTCTTCAGTGCACGTTAGCAACTTCAGCTCATGCCAAAGCATTAGAAATGTCACATCACCCCTCCTGCAACGGTCTGCCAGTCTTTACCTTTTCACATGAAATTATCAAGTTCTTCTCTGCTTTAATTCCTAACACATCTCCCTTCCTTTCTAAACCAAAATGCTTCTAAGGATTCCACTCCTCTCGGAGGCACAATGTTTTATTAAAAGACAGTCTTTGTAGCCAAAGACTTACCTGAGATGTCACATAATTTTCTCTTGTTTAATGTAAACACGGACAGTGGAAAAATTCATTCTGAAGCAGTTATTTTTTTCTCTTGAGCACATGAAAATACTATTAGGTTCTAATACCGACATTATTCTATGAGTCCAAGTGCCAAGCTGCAGAAACCTAGAAATACCTGTGCACCTCTCCTTTTACATCAACCCATAAATTCTAAGATCCTGAATCACGCTCATGAAAATGAAGTACATACACATGCAGAAAATATTAGTCAGAAATGTAGACACAATTGTTGCTAGAGGGCTTTCTTTTTCCCAGCGCTAATGCAAACTTACTTGATTTCACGTGACTCAGTTCCAAAATCACTGCAATATCTGAACTGAAACGCAGTACACAATAGCTTGCACACATGCCATTATCTAGAATAAATTCAAACTTTTATCTCAGCACAGAAGAACAACGCGAGCTATAACCTGTACTACAGACAGCACCTGCCTTGAACCCCAGCAGTGGCCAGAGGTATTTTGTGGCAGGTGAAGCCTGTACACACATCACAGGGTGATGTCCAACACTAAAACCTTACCCTTTGATATAAAATTCGCAAACTACAATGATCAATAAGAAACAAAATGTGGAGAAGGTACAAGGGTAACCCCTGCTTTCTTAGCTGCAAGCCCACTACTGCCTCTCACCCTCAGCTGCTGTGTTCTCAATGCTTGCTGCCAGCTGCTACATTTGCCACTGCCTTACACCCCAAATACCGGAACCACCCCAAGTTTCACATGAGGACTCCACCTCTGGGGCAGGATTTCCAGAGTTGCTGTGTGTCGTGCTGTTAAAGTCTCACATGCCCTTACCCGCTGCTTTTGTCACCAAGAGTCACAGAGCATTCTTCTTGTACAGAAGTCACAGAAATTAGGATTAACAAAGCACAGCGCATGCTCAGCTTCCCTGTCATGAGGACAGAGCTAAGCACTCCAACGAGAGAGCACTGGGCAGGTGGAATTTAATGGGAGCAGTCAGCACATTGCAAACTTCTCTCACAACGTCAGGGAACTGCTTTTAAAGGACTTCTAGGCAGACTAGAAACAATTCACTGCCTCCCTGCCGAGGCAAGACCAATGCCCTAGTTTCATCAGAAGCCTCATCCGTACATACACCCCTCACCCAAAGGCAACACAGAAAAAGTGTTCCTACCTGTACCGAGGGGGCTGCTAACAGCGGCGGGGAGCAGGTACGTCAGATGGAGACATTCCCTCCTAGAGCTCTTCTGTAGTGTTCAGGGCTGGGGACCCAGACTGATGGCAGGGGTCTCTCTCTTGCCAAGACTCTCTCGTATGACCGCTCTGGAACACAGGACACGGATGTCAAAGTGGGAGCTGGTACTCGGAGCCTCAGAGAAGCCACCTGTCTACTGCGGTAAATGAGGTCTCTTTACTTACAGCTGGGTTTCTTTAATTAAAATCTGTTGATTAACAGTACCTTGTTACTGCTTTGAACTAACAAAAAACACATCTGATTTCACGCCACCTTGAAAAAAGGACCCCATACACCCAACGAACAGGACAGCTATTCACAAATACCCGGAGGCAGCAACGCAGCGTCTGGCTGGCGGTTACTCCTACTAGTATCATACCGCTACCATCCGCAGCTCAAGCCAAAAGCCCATCCCTTCCGCGTGTCAGCGGCTGAATCTAGTGACAGTCAGCCTTCAATGGCCGTGTGAATACCAGCACACCAGAAGAGAGCCCTGGGATGACTATACCAAAAAAAAATCCCCAAAACTTGGCATTATTTTCCATCAGATGTTAAAAAATAATAATTACTGGCTTCCATTATTCTAGGCATGTTATCACACTCAGGAATATCTTCCTAAGGCCTTCCTAAAATAAGCTATAGAGTTCTGATCTGTGATAAACCTCAGACAGAGCTAATACATTCGACCTCTTGGAGCATTTCTTTTGCATCTTTGAGAGAGCACTCTGATGACAGGCAGCGTATTTGCTTGACTTCCTTTCATAAAACAGAAATACTTACATAGAAACAGTAAGAAAGAATTCTACCAAGAACGCTGGGATGCTTAGCCATAAAACTTACAATATGGAGAGAAATAAGTGTTTTTTGCTAAATCATTTCAATATTTTTGGCAGTCGTTACACAGATATGACATGAGATATGTTTCTTTTCCGTATACTCTTCCAAATCATAGAATAACCAAAAGCATGAAAAAATAAACAGTCTTTGTATCCTTCAAGAGCCTCAGATGCAGTGTTCACCCTGTTTGCCAAACACTAGCTCAGTTTCTGCACAGAGGGCTTTTTAGTACCAGTAATTATTAAAACAGCAAGATGTATAAGTAAGGGCAACACTTATCTCCAAAGAAAACAGATCACATGCTTTTTAATGAACATATCTTAACTGTGAGCTCCATGCTGGCTCTTAGCCACTATTAGCATTTCAAATATCAATCTTCTGCCTTAGACAGCGCTTTCTAGATAAGCCTCCCTTCCTTTCACATTAAACTGTGTTTTACTGACCAGCGGTTGGGATATTACTCACATTCATGTTATTATTATCAGCTTAAAAGACTTGAAGAACGCTGCTCTTATGATACAATATACACTAAGGTAGCAGAAATTAAAGCTAACGTTCTGGGTGAATCACCGCATATAGAATTGTGCAGTGGACAGAAAACTTCACAAATGACTTGCTATTCTCAGCACATCACCAGTATCAAAAAGTCTGGAGACATGTTCTCACCTTTTGGTGCCCAGTTCAGCATCCCGGTGTTACAGCCTAGAAGACCAGGACATTGCAGAGAGTACTAGCACTCAAAGAAGCTGTGACTGATCTGGCTTCAACCTATCTTACAGGAAAGAAGAAAAAAAAAATTAAAAATCCTTATCCCACTGAAATCAGTCACAAAATTCTTCCTGGCATCAGCAGGTTCAGTATTTCAGAGTATCCGGAAGGATGACTTCAGTCAAGTGAAGCACACAAAAACAACCCAAACCAGAACAAAACAAAACAAAAAATAACAAAGAACAAACTAAAAAAATCCCAAAAAACCACACCAACCCAAAAACCAGACTTGGCCAAGATCTTTTTGGAAAAACTTTGTTAACTGGCTCTGGGCTCAATTACCATACAGCAGTTTAGCTAAGGAAAGGGTCTGCACTCATACACAGGGGAAAAAGTTTAAGCTAATGCACCTTCACTGCATGTGAAACTGAGTTAGATTATAGAGGGTCTTCTGCATCTCAAAGGGCATGCAGTCACTGAGCAGGAGGCTGCATGCTCATCTGGGCAATCCACCTCCATTTTCAGGTCAGAAAATGAGTGAATATTAAGAAAAAAGTAGAAGTGAGTTATTGAGAGGGGACCACAAAGCTTTCACAACAAAGACTAGAAAATGCTGCTTGACCATTGCCCCGTAGCAGGTCACAGTGGTACTCACCCAAACAGCAACAAGTCAGAAACCATTACAAACCAGGGATGCTGACAGCTGTTACAACGCCAGCACAGTAACACAACAGGTCCTTTGCTCACCACAAACGTGTTTTGCATTATTTAACAGCATCAGAACATCATCTCATCTCATAGAAGTCGGAGGAGAACTATCATAAAACCCCAAAGCACCAAACAAGTGTTCATTAGTTCTCCGTATCTTCATGATTTTTAAGAGACTATATTGTGGTCAAGTCCTCACTTCTGCATTTCAGCACCTCTCAGACCTAAGCTTCATTTTCCACAGAGATCTTGAGTCCAAACTTTGAACTGTCACACAAACAAACAGCTTGTGACAGCAAAAAACACGATAGATACTTACTCCTGAGCCAGACTTATTTCAGTTCCATTCCTTCAGGGGGCTGGCTGCACTGGAAAAGTAAACACGGCAAAGCTCCAAGCTCTCGCAGGCTGTCAACTACATTCTCCTCCATTTTGACATGTTCATGTCATCATCACCGTGCTGTAGCAAAGAGAAAAAGAAATACCTGCAAGACTAGCTATTATTAAGCAGGTACTCTGCACGAAAGGATTTTAAAAGAGTTGCTGCTCTTATTTTCCCCTGATTTCTACAATTAGTTCACAGGCTAGCTAATTGGGATCTGAAGGGGAAAAGGTCAGTGTATATTTTTTTAAAATATGCAGTCATGTGCATAGTCAATCTCTGGGGACTTCTTGTTGAAATCATTTATTCTAAATATCTCCAAACAAAGCTTATCTCAGCCTTCCAGTAATAGCATATAAAGTGGAAAAACGCAAGCATAGCAAAGCTTTTATTATCCAATTAACCCCAGGCTGTTTACTTTGTAAAATAAAAGAGAATTATTAGTGGCACTCTCTGGAGCAGGCACTTACACAGACAGCAACTGAATAAAAACCATGAACGGCACGGCGATTCCAGACAAATTTTAAACACACCGAAAAGAACAGCAAATCGAACAAATCCAATTCTATGTATGAAACATTTGGTGTCCTGCCAGAGCTGTTAACCTCCGTGGTCTTCTCCAGCCATCAGTTTCAAGGCCCTCTTTATGCTCCCCAAGACATCCCATGTTACATTTTTTACTACCAAGAAGACATAACCTGGTTTAAGGTCCTGCCCCGAAGCTTCAGCACGCCCTGTTCCCAAGCTGGAATCAGGAACCACTTGCAGATGAACCTAGTTGGGGAAAGCGAAGGGACCGTCTTGCTTGATCTGCGCAGAGTACCAGCTCCCCCTACCCGCCACAACCTCACTCCACCTTTGCAAACCCTCTTTTTCCAAAACCTTCAGCAGAGACAGAACACCACCATGACATCCTGAAAGATCTGTAACACCACCTAAAAATCTAGAAACCATTTCCAACATCTGACACAAGCCTGGAAGGAGCTTTACCACATCAGTTCTGACCCCATGCCACGACCTCCTTACCTGTGGTTTTTGAGTTGTTATGTATCGTTACACAAGATGCTTTTCCCTGCCTCATTTAACTCACTTGTGACTTACCTTCACAAGCAGCGCGGGTTTTGTTTCAGATCCCTCTGCATAAAGCCCTTACTGCTACAGAGAAGTGTTCAAGTACCAGTCAATACACAACTAGAAACAGACTACAAGGAACACGGCCTCAACACTGTTTATTCTGTCCCATGGCAATGAAACACACATCACCCTTTTTTCTCTCCAGTTTTAGTCTGAACAGGCTGGATTTTTTGATCTCAGATCCTTGGTTCCACACACATTTCTTTTCCAGCACAGAAACAATAGTGAACACCTGAGCTATGTTTGAACACCACCCCTGCATTTGTGCCAAACAATCATTCTTTACAGCCAGACAGTGAACTTTATTTGGAAAATAAATATAATTCCAGCGGCAGCACTTTACAGTAAATAAGTACATCTCAATAAAACACCAGCGCTCGATTATCCACGCAACTTCCGAGAGACAGCTCTCCTAGCAGTTCAGGTGACATCACTTCTTAAAACTGTACTTGGCAGACAAGGCAGACACAATATCCCTGTAAGGAGTATCCGACTCGGATTTGGTCCTCGGTATGCACCACAGTCGACGAAAGGCTGGAGAACGCAGCAACAGGTTGTGCGAGAGTCCCACGAAGCTGGAGGACAACCAGTACAAGGCCATGGACTGCAACAAGACAAACACCGAGTTCAGCCCTCCTAGATCCAATGGAAACATGACAATTTTAGGCAGCTCTTCACCAACCACAACCACTGGTTACTGCCAGTTACCAAGAAAAATAACTCACCTAAAAACACGCCTGTCAATAACAATAATGGCTTCCATTTCAAATGTATTTTTCACTCTTTCTCAACTCTTCTGGGAAAAGAATCATCTACACTGAAGCTGGACAACAGTTCATGAATTAATTCACATTAAACATGTACATGTCAGACTACAGGTTCATGAGCCAAACCACCAGTTATTGTGTTTGCACCAACCACTGCAAAAATAATCGGAAGTAGGACGACTGGCAAAAATAAGAAATGTTTTAAAAGATTGTGGAAAATTTCCTCAATTTTGTTTTCCTCTTACAATAAGCAAACACCTGTATGTCCTTATAGAAAGTTTCCCTCTTGGTTTTTGAGGTCACAAAAAGGATGCTAACCCACTCTGGGTGTCTTTACAAGCCCTAGTTTTTGAAAATGATGTTTAGAAACAGTAATTTTGCAGATTTTTCCCGTTTGGATGAAAATATTCCATATGTGTTAAGAATTTAAATGTATACACAGACAAAACATCTTATTTTAGGGCACACTATAATAGAGAGTATAGTCTGCTAAATACGTCGGGCATTTGTGCTGCTCCTCAAGCCTATGAACGTAACAGTGTCACAGGTTAAGGGACGCACCGTTACGACTCTGTACTTACAGAGGGGACTGTTGCAGCAACAGGGATCATTACCACTGACACCACTCGAAAGAAATTCGTAGCAAGCTTCTGGAACCTGGAAACTTCCAGTTTTTGTGATGAAAAGATCTGAAAAAAAAAGGGGGGGGGAGAAACACAGTTATAAACAAGCTACTTTTGAAACAACTAAAATGAGAAAAAAGGGTTTCTTGTAACCCAGCACTCTTCATGTATTATTTGTGTTTTCTCACCCTCATTGCAATTAACATCCTGCTACAATCTGTTATTAAACCTGTTCAATATTTTCTATGTTCAATCGTTTGTAGAAAATACCATACAGACCCAGCAGAGTACCCAACTACATCATCTGAGGGCAATATAACTTTACATAGTCACTTTTGCACATCTGAAAGCTCCAGTGCCTCAGCCTGACGCACAGTGCCCTGAGAAACGGCTGCCAACAGCAAACCGACTGACAAGGGCTGACTGATAACGGAATGAAAGCAGCATCAGGCCTACACACAGTGACTTTTCTTCCTGTAAGACAGTCTCTGTCCACATGATATAAAAGAAAAAGGAGTAAGAACAAAATCCAGATGGTTAGTTTGATGAGAATACCTAACAGAAAAATCAAGAAGAAAAATATTTCCACTAAATTACCAAAAAATATGGGAAATTAAGTCTTTTTTTCTGTTGATTAATCTCCCCAACAATCTTTAAAAGTTCTGGATTTTTCAATTTATTAAGAATACACAATATTGTTAGCTTCAGCCACAAAGCAGTAACAAATTATGGGGGGGACAACAAACCAATGCAACCCACATGTTCTTCTGGATGCTTAAAACCAAAGGGAGCTCATTATAACATCATTCTGGGAGAAGCTTCAGATTCAAGTCTAAATTTTACTGTGGCCCAAGTAAAGTCAATAAAGTATCTGAGAAATGTCACTTCAGAATTTGTCATCTCTGAGCCAGACGCTCACACATTCAAACGCATAGACCAATTAAGTTATTTTTCCGTTCTGCTCAATGCATAATCTGAAGTTACCGTTATGTTTTCATGTTTTATAACCAGGTAATGCTCTCTCCCAATTCCACAAAACAATTATCCTTTTGCAATTGTCCTTTTTATTCCACCAACATACCTCCACTATCAGCAAATTCACCAGCCCAAGGGCAACTGGCAAAATCCACGTAGAATCTGGTGCCGTGAGGTCTGGAAACCACAACACTCCACCTGCTGAAAACTGTTCTTGAACTACAGGAAGAGTTTAAAGAAAAAACTGAATTCAGTATGATTGTCTACCTCCAGTTAGCCAGAACCGTAGCATGTATTGCAATCAAATCAAAGTTTCTAGGTATGTTTTATCTACACAATAAATACTATTAAAGCACTACAATGTGTGCAATGCATCTAATCAAAATATTTTAAATCCATTTTTATCAGATATTTATCTGTACTTAAACTATATTAAGTTTAAAAACTTGGTAGTGGAGTAGTTTTTAGATCAGCTTTTCTATCAACCTCTAGGGTTGATAATCTCATGTTATTTAACCAAAGAAGTGTTTGTAAAAACAGTAACTGAACAAAAAATGACTGCTAAGAGCAAGTCTGTTCAGATTTATCACCTTCCGAGTCCACGGCACCAATGCTGCAGTTGCGCAAAGCGAGGGACACGCAAACCCACATTGGAATCTGCACCCACACCAACAAAGTGGCTTTGAAGGGATGGCAGTTGTCTCGAACGTACAGTTCTGTAATAATCCTTCGTAGGTTTTTCTTAAAATGGAACCTGTTAGAAATGAGAAAAAAAATCTCTTCCAGTACCTGTTCTAGAGTAACTTCTGAGACAGTGAAATACCAATTCTGCAGGCTGTGCACATCACACTGGCTTAACTCTGGGAAATCTGAAGGTCTTTCCTCTTCAGACATGCCTCTCTCCTTTGCCAGCTCCTATAAGCAGCTTTTCCCAACAAAGTTTTAGGTCACCACTGGCAGCTCCAGTAGCTTGTCTGACATTTTATCTCACGCTACTTTTTGGCTGAACTAGGATATAATTTTCTCCATACAGAGGCAATCAGCCAGTTACGTGGTTCTCAGCATCCCAGCTCAGATCCGCTGCCACTGCACAAGGCACAGTGCTACGCTAGGAAATGAACAGGACTGCAACCATGCATGCTTCAATTCCCAACAATACCTAGATACCCTAAGACCTCAGGAAACTTCAGTCACAAATAACAGCAACAAAAGAATCCTGGATTTAACCCTGTAATCATAAACCTATCGCAAGTTCAGAGCTTTAAACTGAACTTACCTTGAAGGGAAATATAACAAACAAAAACAAGTCATGAAAGTGGCATAAAAATCTAAGCTTTGGGCAACAGCAGAATCTTTCTGTAACACTGTGGTTTGTAGGACTAACCCTCCCTTTTCCCCCGCCCAGCCCAACCTGGAATGGATTTATAAGGTATCACGGTCTTACCTCGCAACTTTTTCAGACCAACCCAGTTGCTTTCCCCGAACAGAAACCTCATAGCGAAGACGCTCTGCTAGCTGTTTAATTTCAGGCTGCAGATTTTCCAACTAGCTAAAGAAAAGGAGAAATGTTTATGTACAGTTACAGGTAACCACCACTTATTCTCCCCATCTGATACTGTACAGACATCAAAAAACAGCTCTAAAGGACGAGGCACAAATCCGCAAGCATCTTTCATCTTTCAACAAAATGAACAGATGAAGATACTAATGAGAAGTACTTACAATGACAATCACAGATATTACCATAATAAGAGAAATAAATACAGAGTTTCATTTTATATTTTATTCTTAATAAGCATCTTTCCATCTTCACCCAGGAACCAGCTACTCAACAAAAAACCACTTAATGCCGCCTCAAAAAGATCTGAAGCCCAGCAGGACACAACTTCAGAGTCCATACAGTGGAATGAGACCCCATCAGTCAATATGATATTCACTTTTACAATCAAAAGAAAAGTATTCCTGTAAAAAAACCATCCAAGCACTCTGCAATAACAGAATTAAATCACACCTCTTCTGCAATAACACTTTTTGAGCGAAGGTCACCAAAGAACTGGGTCCACGACACACACCTGTGTCTCCCAGCCCGACCTCTCTCCCCAGAGCAGGCACAGGTGAAGATCCAACATCCAGCTGGCTCCCCATCAGCCCTGAGCTCTGGCAGCTGCGAGGCACCAGCCCACAGCCCTCCGCAGTTACTGAAAAATCAGCAAAGAGGAGTAACGCCCTCCTTCCCAGGGTATGACCCCGTTACTAACTCTGACTGTGTTCCTCATTTTTGAGGAAAAACAGGGACTTTGAGACTGCTGAAGGCTGGTTCACCTCAAGCCTTTCCTGGAGCAGCTTTATCTGGAGGTTTGTTGCCCAGTAAGTCACAGAAAGCCTCAACTCTCACACCTTCATTTCCACACAGCTACCGCAAACAGGCACGTTCTGATTTTTCAGTTTTATTTAAGCTTCACGCACCCAAGGACAAACCTCCCCAGCGCGCGGTGCCCTCCACCACAGCAGGCACGAGCTGAGCCTTCAGAAAAAAAGAAACTGTGGCCACCACCCCACAACAGCGGCTTTGCTGAAGCTGCCAGAATCCCTCAAAACACGCCTCCCCGCCTTTGCTACACATCCTCACCGGGAACTACCGCCCCGTCTGTCGCGACAGCCCACCCGTGATCCCGCCCGGGGCACGCTGAGGGACCGGCCGTCGCTCAGTCCCTCACACAGCACAGGCACGGCGAGGGGACCCCGAGCCAGAAGGGACCGCCACAGGCCGCCCTCCCGACACCGCGCCCGGGAACCCACCTTGGCCAGGAGCCGGCTCTGGTGCGCGGCAAGCGGCAGGGTGACGGCGGTGCGGAGCAGGGCCCCGCCGCACACGATGGCGGCCCACCACGGCAGCCCGGCGGCCGCCTGCAGCGCCACCAGCCCATCCTCCGCCCAGTGCACGGGCGCCGACTGCGCCAGCCACTCGTACCAGCCGCCGGGGCTGCCGCTGGGCGCCGCCGACACCGCCGCGACCGTTAACGGCCCTCGAGGAGCCCCCGCGCCGCTCGCCCCCCCGCCCCGCGCGCCCCTCCACAGCGGCCGCGCGAGCCGCCACATGCCTAACGGCCGCTGCGCGCGACGCTCCCCCCTTTAAATGCCTCGCCCTGCCTGCCCCCACTGCGCATGCGCCACCTGTGCAGGCGCTGAGCGCCGCCCTCACGCCGCGGCGGCCATGATGAGTGAGGGCAGGAGGAAGGGCAGGGCGGGGGAGGAGGGCCACAGGCTGTTAGCAATTAACAAGGGTGGGGCTGGGGGCACGAGGTCATAGGACGCAGCTGTACGTTCAGGGAGCAGGGGTCGGACTGTGTGTACTTACCTCTGAAAGGGCAAGAAAAGAGAAAGGCCATGGAGAGCAGGAGCCGTGGTGCAGCGACCATCCTCCCTGCGCCCAGCCCAGCACAACAGCGGGTGTTTGGTCCTTACGCTAAATAAAGACAACCTGCCCCCCCGCAGCAGCTGTGTTCCTTTTTTTATTGGACAAATAAAAAGCATTACAGCTGAAATTAACAAAAAAAAAAAAAAAAGGTCCCTCCTCCAGGCCTCCAAAAGGCCCCAGGATGCTGTAACCACAGCCCCCAGGCTCTGCTCTCCAGGCCCTGGGGGGAGTTTTTACCGAACCCCCACCCTCAGGAACCCTGTTCCTTTGATCTACAGCATACAATACCTTCTCTGGAGGAGGAGTTGCATTCTTATTCTGAAATAATCTGAAAATTCAGATCTTTG
>VZTO01004498.1:0-52826 GCA_013400615.1 Syrrhaptes paradoxus
TATGTATATACAATGCCACTGAATGCAAAAGCCTTTACATGTTTCCAGGTTTGAAACAAACCATACATACGTATGCAAAGAAAACAAAAAAAGGGGATTAAAAAAAATCTTTTCTAAACTTTTTGCTGAGGGCTAAGCAGCTCTGGCTGTTCACAATAAAATAAAATACTTCCTGTTTCCAGACTGCCGATTTAAATTCAGCCCGTGTTGGAAATGACTAAAAGCTGCTTAAACATGGCATGGTCTGTGCGGAAAAAATCGGTGGCTCTGCAGTAGCGGATAAGGACCCCCACCTCGGAAAGTTTCCTTGCCAGGGCTGGAAGTCAGGGCCAGCTTGCAGGGAGAGGCTCAGCTCCTTCCTCCAGGCTACAACACATCCCTGGCACAGTCCGGGGCACTTGACACTAGTGTTTTAGTGAACGATTGTTTTACTGAAATGCTTGGGCTCCAAACCCACAGCTCATGGTGGCTCCAAACTCTAATGGCAGCCCATAAACCCCTCCATGTGAGGGTGAAAGACCATTCAAAGGTAAGGTTCAGTACCAAGGCAAAGTTTCCAGAGGTCTCCAGCAGTGATTTCAGCGCAGATGAGCCACACACAATCCTCTTTTGCCCTGTCCAGAGGACGTCCTCGTGGCCTGATATATGGATTTAATGTGGGTTGAGGAGAGCACAAAGAAAAAAGGAGTGAGTTCATAACTCTTTCACAAATCCTTCTTTTTTTCCTATCTCATTCCTCTCCTTTAATCTTTCCTTTCATGTTTCTTTTCTTCTTTCTCTCTTCGTGCCCAAGCAGTGGTGCTGAATGCTAACGAGACCTGACCCAGCCGGTTAGTCACTTTGGATAGTTTCTCAGGGTACGAGCCACATGATTTGTTCTTTGTGTACTCCACCTAGATACCACAAGGTTAGACTCTTCACTGAAAGTAATGTTTCTGGTACCCAATTTTCAGAACCTGCCTACCTGATAGCAATCTCCTGATTCCGTGTCTATAGTGGCTCTGGTTCTCTTTCACGGAGCCTTTTTTATTTTCTCTTCACGACAGTGCTTCAATCTATCTTACATTTTAATTGAATCAAATTTAATTTAAACCAAATCAAAGGTTCTTTCAATACATCTACATAAGAAAGCACTTAATCTTAATAAACTACCATTTAAGATGGAGAGGGAATCTACAGTAGCAGTGAAATATATAGCAAATCAAAATCCTCTCTGTTCATATATAGGAATGAAGCCAAAATAAGCTCACTCTACTGTTTAAACTGTGCTGCATGTAATGTGTAAGGAAGAGAAATGTGCTGCTAAAGTAATGCACTGTGACTGCGAACTATTCGCTGAAATCTGAAAAGAATCCCATTTCCCAAAGCAGCTTAGAAAATGACATTTGCTGGGACCCTGTATTAATAAGATGAAGATCCTTACCCCCTTCAGATTTTATTACATTTCAGAAGACATTTCAAAAAGTCAAATAATTTACTTTGCTTAGGTGAGGAGGAGTTAACCCTCTGGGATCTTCTGTCTCTTCAGCTCTACAGTTGTCTAGCATATGAATTTTACTAGAGCTGTAACTTTTATTTCCTGCAATGCATGGATATGAAACACTCACTGCTCCTCCCTCCTCCTTTACGCCTTTGCACTGGGAAGTGTGTACAATTCTTCCAAACCAAACACAGTATAGTCCTGTATTAGCTGGCCTATACATTCATATATTATTTACTATGATTTACATAAGAACTAGCTCACGCCGAATAAAGATTTGTGATCTCTCAACAGGAGTGAATAAGAGACATGAGTTTACAACTCAACTGCCTTTCAAAGTCCTGCAATAAGATCATTAGATTTCTCCTTTACAAAACCATTTTTACAGATGCTCAGCGCAGAAGAAAGCAGCGCTAGGCTCCTTAAGTCAACACATTTTCAAAACCTTAAAATAAAGCATTTGTTCTGGCAAAATCTGTCTGAGCTGGTGGAGTGCAGAGAAGCAGCTCTGGTGTGCAGGCTACTGGCAGCACTCATCATCTGAGTCCTGATTCTTGAAAACCCCTCTGTGTCAACTAGACAAACACAGTTGTATATATGCAGAGTTATGAAGACCATGATACTTAAAAAATATAAGAAAAAATAAAATTTATGTTCCTGAATAGAGACTCTGGTACCTGTCTGATTTTCAGAAGCACTGAGCCATCACTAGCACACACCGAGAACCAAGCAGGATTTAGGTTCCTCTCCCTGAAATCCTGGCTTTGGTATATATGCCTTTTGTGATCTAACTGGCTTTAAAATCCAGCGTGTACAATATATTGCACATTACTCATACATCAACCATTCTTTCTCTCTTCCTTGCCCTTTTTATTGTTGTCTTAAAGATTAGTCTTTTTCTGGGAAAGTAACACTATGTTTTTTGGACATATTTTTATGTGGCAGCTAGGGGTGAATTATTGTCTGGCATTCTCTGATAGGGTTACAAGTGAATACAAAAGCATAATTTTTTTCCTCCTTTGTTGCATGGGCTAATGGACCAGTGTTTTATTTGCTTGCTTTTAATTCTTTCCATATGTCACGTACTTGAGGACTTGCATGGTATGAGGAACATCAAAGACTGAATCAATCATTTTACTAGTAACTGTTTCCTAACACACCTGGTGTTTCTGATGTTATGAATTTTCTGGCAACCTCCATTGCTCCCACACGTTTGACTCCACCAGACACACTCTTTAATGCATTGGCAGGTAACCATCAGACTTTCCTCATCCCCCCAAAGCTACCATTCACTCCAAGCATGTTTTAGCTGAAGAGAGGAGGAGAACATGTATTGGTGGAGTCACTACTGTTTCTAAGCTTCCCATTCCTAAAGGTGCTGCTGACACTGCATTTCATTAACCACTCAACAGCTTGGATGCTTGGGCAAACAAAACATAAGACATTCTCCCAAGAGCAAACTCCCCATTAATGCCTGGCTCAAACATCAAGCTGGCATGTTGAGCCACAAAGAAGCTTCCTACCTAGATGTAGCTCTTCCCCAACAGGTACACCAGAAGGAAACAACGTCCACGGCACAACATCAACCCACCCATTTCTCCAGGGACCCATGTCCCTCATCACAAGGCAGGAGACTCAACACAGTTTCACATATTTTAAAAAGTAATTTAACTAGAGTCAGAGCGGGTGTGGACTGGCTATATGGCTAACAAGGATAGTCAAAATAGTTAATGGTAACAAAAAAATAAATACAGAATCATTTAAAATCTCCTGGACTGTGAAAGGAGCCCATTTGGAATTACATCAAGACAACTACTTACTGCACCATTCTCTGAAGCAACTGGGGATGCCCAGAAGCAGCTGTAAGATACTGAATTGACTGGACCTGAAGCTATTTGTTCTGATAGTTCTGGAAAGAAGGAGTAGGTTATTCAAAATGTAGAGAGAGTTGGCTCAAATAAAACAAGGGGGAGCAAGTTCTGAAAAATAAGTTGGAAAATCATAAGGACAATGTCTGATTCTATCTATTCCTCTTTGCATTTCCAGCTGGAATTCAAGTGTAAGGAGAAGGTAACTCATAAATCTCTCATATTTTTAGATTTAACAGTGTTTACATTTGGAGCTAAACCAGAGATTTTATACAAGGTAGCTTCTACTGCCCTAGGAAAAGCACATAAAATATTTCAAAGCAGAGAAAGCAAAATATTGCTTATGTTTAATACATTTTAATGACTGGCCCTCTTCTACCTGGAAATCACCTATATTCAAGCAGTTTGAATCGATGAAGCAAGGCTTAAAAATGCCTAGAGACGCCAAGAGAAAGACGATTCTTCCTTTCAGTGGTTCTCTACAGTCTTATTAAAGTTTCTTGCTATAGTCAGTATTTGTTATTGTACTGTTAACTACCTACATTATTCACAAGAACAAAAGTTCCAATGTGTCCCCAAAAGACAATAATTTTTATGCTCCTTTTGTGACTTCTGATGAAAGTATAGCATCTACAACAAAATTCTTCATTATACGGCAGATGCCAAATAAGGAGAAAACCCTTAGAGATAAATAACATCTTATAAACTAGGTCAGATCTTCCTCTTTAAGCTGAAAGGTTCCCCAGTACCTGTGAGCCATCACAGATAAAAAAAGAAATATCCTTATTCTCCCTGACCAAGATATGGATAAAGATTAAAATAAGCCAGAGAAGATTCGGGCCAGAGAAAGAGCAGGTATATTTAAAAGCGTTCGTTTGCAGACAGTTCTAATGACTGCGTCTGCTTTCACTCTAATCAGAAAGATGAAGAATTCATAGGCTCCCTTCAGCAGTGCTGAGGACGATATGTGGCAGCTGTTTGTTCATACAGTAAATGTATAACATCATGTCTTGATTATTAAATATGTATTTGCAGGTTTACAGGAATATTCTGCTGTCAGACTTCAGCATACTTTATATTCAGGTGCAACAGCCTTATCTGGTGTTAAGCAACCTCAGCATATTAAGTACACTTTGATTTTCCTCTCAGTTATTCCATGATGCTCACAAAATTGATTTTCAAGATTTTTATCAATGACCTTTAAGGTTCTTTTGGGGATGATTCTCTACTATCATGAGGATTCATGACGGACTTACATGCCTGGCTGTTGTCCACCACCCCTTTGCAATGCTCCCATCTTTATATACAATATCTTTTCAGAAATACTTAATTCTTTGTGCTAGATTAGTTGCAGTACTTTTAAGCTCTCTTTGAGATTGCTCTTTCTGTGCAACTTCCTGAACTATGATTTCTCCTTCTTAAATGTTAAAACTAATGTCCAGAATCTTGAAGTATCTGATTACATTGTATGATAATGAATTTCCTCCTTTAATGCAATTTTACATCACTGTTCCAATTACCTGGGCACAAGTGTATAGATTTCTACTTGCATGCATAATTTCTTTCATGAAAGTTTAAATATAAATTGCCAAAAGCCTTCTTTAAAGAGATGCTTTGTACCATGCTCCGGCCTAAAAAACAAGCTCAGATCAAGCAATTTCTGTTCGAAGGGGCAGCCACTAGTAACATTGATCCATCCACTCCCCATGTTACACAACAGAGCAGACTACCTTATTTTAAAGGTTCTTTCTAGTCCAAAAATCTAAGAATCAGCTATGATCTGATCTTAGAATAGCCATCTGCTCTCACCATTATAAAAAAGATGCTCAGCTCAGAGCCAACAGTCCAGAGGTTCTTGCCTTAGCTGGTCAAAAAAAATCCAGCAAATTACCCTGATCCATGGATTCAATAGAAAACTCACTGGAGTGGAATCATTTTTACAGTCCTACGTATATTCTGAGAAAACAAAGAGTATTAACTCTTGTTTTCCTTACAGCTAACATATATCTATTTCTCTAAAAATTAGATGTGAGTGCATAAAAATTAAATACATAAGCAATACTAGAATCTCCCTTTCCCCCATGATAACCCCGAGTGTAATAGCATTCTCAGTCTATTTGTCATCTCAGCCACGAGTGAGCTGAATCTGGCATCTGAACTCCTTTTTCACTCAAGCAAACACCTATGTAGGTCAAAGGAAAATTGCTTTTGTAAAGACTGTGAAAATTGAGCAAGGAACACAGGACCTGGTATACAAGAAGCAGGATGCAGTATACTACAGGGAGATTACGCCGTTTAGCTATCCATCTCCACCGCGCTTGGATTTCTCTTAGCAAGAGACACATAAAACACAACTTACACACATTGCACATTTGAAATACAGGAGAAAGTGACAAAAGCAAATAACTGAAAACAGTGTCTAATATAGAAACAAGTGAAAACATCATGTCTCCCATCAAGACAATGGATTTGAATTAAGAGTACAATCAGGGACCGTGGTTGGGCACGTCCTCTTACCGTGAACACCTATGTGTTATTTTCCCTTTTTTTCCAGAGATGTGGTGTATGGCCCTTATTGTTCTCTCCTTCAACACCACAAATAACTCGGCTACTATAACAAAGAAAGATCCATGCTGGAAGCTGGAAAGTATTGTGGGAAACCTGAATATTTACATGCCCTGTCCTATGGGCCCCTTTCAGGACCAAGGCCAGACAGACTAGTGATTGCTGCACCAGGTCGTTTTTGCCCCTTTAGGCAGAAGAGAGCCTAAAATGAACTTCTCTGAATCCTGCTGCCAAAATAAGGGAGTACAACCCAAACTTAATAATAGGATATTGCCTTTGAAATGTCTGTACAGCTCGTACTTTATACAATTTCTAAAAATTTTGATTAAATATATTTACAAGGCCTTAATGATACCTTAAAAGTGATTGTAAAAGGGTTTTCACTTCTAAGATCTGGTAATAAAGGAGGGAGGAAAAAACCACAAAGACCCTTCTAGATTTACTTTTCTCAGACATTAAAAACACCAAAAGGGAAACATTTCAGAATGACTCATTTGTAACCTCACAATTGAAAAAAATTATTTAAAAATCCCCCAAACTTGACAGCCTACAATCAAATGAATCAACAAGGAACAGATCGCAGCCAGAAGCTCCTACCACATATTGATGTCTGGAAAATGTGACTCTGGGAAGCCATCATTCTTCAGCTACAATGGCCTGAAATTATTTGGTAAACAACATGACTGCAATGTAAAGGTACAATAAACAGAGCAATATTAAAAATTCAAGAATGACTGCAGGGACTGAGAAAATTATTACTCTATGTTTTTTGTTTTATTCAAGTGCCAACAATATTTAGTAATCTTTCTTTCCTGTTTTTCTTTCTTGTGTTCCTTTTGAAATATACTTGTTGTGGTAATGCACTGGCTTAACCATAACAGCACTACTGAACAATTAGCTTGAGCATCAACCACTACAGTCCTTACAGCATTGTAAAAGGCATCAGCACTGTTTAAAGAAAAATACACAAATGTTAAAAAAAANCTAAATAATCTGCTCAGACAAAACACACACTGAGATCATATGCAGACCCCAGAGTCTGAAGGTCACCACTGCCCCAAACACCCTTTTTATCGCATGACAAGGTGGATTCCATTGTCACCGAGGCACATATTCTCTGGGAAAAACTGAACATACAAACTTCAAGTGTTGATTTAACAAAGTGCTCTGTCTGATGGAGCTACCAAGCTAAAGGACAAGAGATGCGGCTGGTCCACCTGCATATAGCCATTCACACACACAGCTCCANAAACACCCATGCCAATTTGTTTTTTGTATTTGGAAAAAAATTATATTCAGATAAATTATAGCCTAAACATTAAACAACCTACTCAGCTGAAACACACACCAAGTGTGTCTGAAGATCACCATTGCCCCAAACACCCTTTTTATTGCATGACAAGTTGGATTCCATTGTCACCGAGGCACATATTCTCTGGGAAAAACTGAACATACAAACTTCAAGTGTTGATTTAACAAAGTGCTCTGTCTGATGGAGCTACCAAGCTAAAGGACAAGAGATGCGGCTGGTCCACCTGCATATAGCCATTCACACACACAGCTCCACTGACACCAGTGAAACCACACTGCAGGGAAAATCGGTGAGTTTAGCCAAAATCGGGAGCCAATAAATGTAAATATGACATACTCATACCCGGTTGGAAAAGTCTGAGACCACAACACTGCCACACTGTCCAAGCTACAGGTAACACGATTTCNCATTCTCTGTGAAAAACTTTGCCACAGGAACAGTTGGATGAGTAAAATCCACGAGGATGAGGTCAGAGGACAGGACANCAGGATTATTCTGTCTTCCACAGCCACCATGGCAAAATTTGTAACTTTGCCACAGGAATGCTCACAGTTCGGATGAGTAAAATCCACAAGGATGAGGTCAGAGGACAGGACAAATCTACATCAATGACACAAGCAGCTCAGGGCAGCACATCCCAGACAAAAGCAGGGTGAAATAGCAGGATGTGACCTCCTGAGGACTTAAACTGCTCGTTTGTCCATGCTGCAAAGAGCTTTTCATGTAAGTGCACATACATGGTATCAGGTTCCACTAAAAAAGATGCAGGAAATCTTGCAAGGTCACAGAAATCAGTTTAATTTTGCTTGATCACAATTGATGCATCACTTTGCGCAACTTCTATGTCAGAGGATGATGTGCTTCTAAAAAGACTCAGAAGGCTGGCTGAATTCATAGTTATCCTCAGCAATCTTTGGTTTTTGTTGGGATTTTTTTGTTGTTGGCTTTTGGGGTTTTTTTTAGTCCATGTATTGTTATCCTTCAATAATGACTTGTCTGAGTCACAGAGAAAGACGTGTTTCAAGTGGAAAGCCAACTCTTTCCATTTAGTTCTAGGGGAAGTAGAAACCCTTTTGGCAGATAAAAAGGGAGTGAGTGACTATTGTACTCTTTGCATTCCCAGTTCTGTTCATTTTTCAACATGACAAAAAACTAAAATCCAAGCACAGAACTTCACCTTTCTGTAACAGGCCACCCACACGTTGAGGTTCTTGAACCTGGAAGTTAGAAACTTCCAAGCATTCAGATCCATCCCATGCCCCATGCCAGGGCAACGTGATGGATACATCTAAATTCAGAGTCAGGATCCTAGGTTTCATTTGCCTACAGTTTGAGTTAACAAGGGACTGCCAAGAAATTCTATAAATTGCACAACCTTCAAACTCTTAATTGAAACTCCAGGCTCTCTCATCCCAACCACAAAGTAATCTCAAGTGAAAATGATGATAATTTTTATTTTAATATTTCAACTATTTACTGATTTTTTATTGTTCTTGCCAGAAATTAATTTAAACTAATTTAAATAAAAATTATTTCTATGTTGACTTAAGAAAACCCTGCATTTACTTTCTGATCTATCAGCAAATTAACATGGAAAAAACATTTGGAGCATGTGAGAATATTAAATAAGAGGTTTTCTCTTAAGGAAATTACTCTGTAGTCAAAAACCTGCACATGCTTTCCAAATCTGGCCATATAAGTTTCTAGCTTCTTTTTAGACACATCATACATGAAACAGTCAGGAACCCAGATAACTGAGCCTGGAGCAATCACTTGTCCTCTCCTGATGCACAAAGTCTTTGCCCTCTGGCAGAAGCCCAAAAGTTTCCCTATTTCTTTTTGTCCTGAAGCATCCTCTAATTTGCCTTCTTAAAAGTTCTACTATACGAGCAAGGAAAATGAAAGATAACAGAATTCCTTATAAGAATGTAATTCATAATACCCATCATGTCTGCTACTATGTTTTCTTTTTAATGCTAGAGAAAAAAAATGAAAGCTGTCTGCCAGGTTGGTGAAAAAATTTTTAAAAATTGTAAATTAAATTATATTAAAGCAATAATGGCAAACATTTCAGTAATTACTTCATATCTTACTCGAACATAAATGTGTTTGCATTAACTAGGTAATCAGAACAAGTAAAAGGGCAAAAACTGCCCATTAAACAATAAAAAGTATATTAGAAAACATAACAGGGGCAAACATTGGCTATTTTCATGGTCTTTTCAATTTGCATTGGCACAAAAGTCCTTTTCAGCAACAATAACTCATAGAGGCTCTGCTTGCTCAGGCTGTAGACCTTGGATAAATATTTGCCCATCCAGTGACATTAAGAAGGCTTTCGGTTACCATAGGGACTTGCCCGTGTCCAGCCAAAGCCAGATCAGCCTCCCCATCACAAAGGTCAGGGACCGTTCCCATTATGCGCAGCTCTCCCTGCTCTCTGGCAGGCACACACCGGTTCTGATGAGAATCCACTCTGACTTTGAACAAGCTCACGGACAAGCATCTGTAGCTTGCTGCTGCTTATCTGTTAGTCTGTCTCTATTCCCAAGACACCTTCCGAGGACTATTTCTGGGCACTTCTGATTAAAATTTCAGCACTGAGTTTTCAGATTTTTCCTCTAGCTCATGCATGCCCCTCGATCACCTGGATGTCCCGTATGTCCATCTCTGACAGTTTTCTCTATCCCCATTCAGTTCAGCGTTGTTAAATTCACATCCTAAAAATCGTAAATCCAGCTTACGACTCCTCTTATTAGAAACAGCAAATATAAGGTTCTCTTTGATTTCTAGTTTTCAATCTTTAAAGACCACACATATGTTTTTCAGGTTTACTGTAAGACTCAAGAATTCAGGTTTTGTGTAATCTCCAAAATTCCAATGCACACAAGATTTATATACCTTCACCTGTTTTGTCTTGTTTGCAATTTTTTTAAATGAAATTAATGTATTAGTCACTAAGAAAAGCTTTAACTGTTACAGCTGTTCCTCATGTTAAGAAGACTAACCAGCTACCTCATTCCTACCTACTTAGTAAAAAGAACTGTCTTCTTCATATTTACCCGAGCAATCTTTCTCCTGTTCCTTTCCTGGTTATTCCCGTTCCCACCCAAATAAAGATTGATCCTGGCCCTTGTTTTAAGTATAATGCTTAATACATATTGAGGATTTCTTCCTTGAATGCAGGTTACATTCTCTTAAACCTCAGTGGCTTTTTGCAGTCTCGTTGCTGAGTTCAGCTCATGCCTTGTACAAGCGAGGCACTAAAACCAGGGAATACCCAAGTTTAAGTATTATTTTCCTTGGTGACAACAAAAGCATTCTTAAAAGCTCACTGAGCTTAATAACATGTGCCATAGCTTTATGAGCACTTCCATTCAGTCTGGACTGATGAACACACCACAAATGTTGATGGCAATGTCTCTAACGAAGTAGTTTTCCGTTTGGCTGTAATGGTGTCAATCACATTTTGTCGCGAGTATTTTCATGTGGTTCACTGTATTCTCCTCACATTGATCAAAGAGATTTACTTATGCTCTTGGCATCGCTGCTATGTAGAAGTTAGACATTTTTACCTTTACTGGAAGAGTCTTCCTAGACACGTACAACCAACTTCTATCAGCATATGTCCCTTTCAATTCATTGTGCTGGTCATCATCTTCAGGGATCGCAAATCTGAAATGCTAATATATCTGCACAAACAGGAATTTCTACTCCAGCTTTTTAGCTCGTGAATTACTGTTCATAGAATATGCTTTTAGCCCAAGAAATTCAGTCATAAACCTCTCTTACATCAATTAGTGTCTTACTTAAAGAGAGATGTACAATCTATAGCATAACCTTACCCAATGGAAGGCAAAACACGGGAGTTTTCCTGTAGTTGCTTTAAGAACCTTTTTAGGATATACAGTGTTCATGTGCAGTCTGAGTTCTTTAGCCACTCTTATTTCAAGAAAGAAAATGTAAGCAATGGCTTAGATATAAACCTTAACCACGTGCAAGGAATTATTTCAGTTGTACAAATTAGTTCTTGCTGATAGCAGATACTTGACTGATTGATTTGCTTTAATTATGCCACATAGAAGTAACTCTGTGCATTCACTGCAGTTATTCATACAAAGCAAAACTCCTAAAAGTATATTCATTTTGACGCTTAAATTCCAGTATCATGATGCTCACTAATCCAGCACAATTACCACCTTTTAAACATTACTGCAGTGTTTCCACTTGGATATAATGAGACAGACATTGTAAGTTGGACAACACACGAGGGCAACAGAATACTTTTAAAAACAATCCCCCCTAAACACATTTTGTCAACAACCACAAAACAAGTTTAGGTGACACAGACATTTTCTTAGATAGCCTTGTTTTTTTAATTTACTTTAAGTATTTTCAGGCTCTGGGAAAACACTTCAGCCTCCTAGAAAGGATACGTTATTAGGGGCTGATGACTGATCTAACTAAAGCCTTCATCATAAAAAATGTACAGCTTCATATAATTAGAAAAATCCAGGCACTGTGAGTTGACTAAAATACTGTGGACTCTTAAATAATTCAAATTTGTGTTTAGTTACAGCAGCTGTTTAATTAAAAGGTAGAAACTGCAACTAATCCACTATGGTTGAATGAAATATAATCTATAACAGAGTTTAATCCCCCTAAGACAGAGAACAGTGATATGGATTCTAGAAGTCAGGGGCTCCATTTAATGAATCTCACAAAAGGGATCATAATACATCCGAACCAGGGCATCTTTGTTTCTCTGGTTATCCAAATAATGAATCATTTCCCAGCTTAACGCTGAAATTATAATTTTGTATTTTAATATTCAAAAGAAAGGTCTTTCGCATGCATTATGTAAACTCTTCTGCTGGAATCCGTACTCAAAGCTTTACCAGAGTGAGAAATTAGATGCACAAAAATAGAAAAAATGCATTTTTTGAATCTTAGCTAACTACTTAATTGTTCATAATTAAAACATTTTCTAACCAAATTCTTGCACGAATGGCCTGGAATTATCTTTTGCAACTTAAAAGTCAGCTAAGGAAACTGCTGCACACAGGAGTTCTGCAGTCGCTTCCTCCAGCTCAGCTGCAATGATTCAGACATGATTTCAACTTTATATCAATTCCCAGAAATATTCTTCAGGGCAGGAATGGAACAAAATACTTTTTCTTCGCGTCTATATTTTTAATTACAAAACAGAATGAACGAAGCTAAAAATCATCATGTTTGCCTCCTCAGATCCAGAAAGAGTTCATTAGTTTGGGATGTTTGTAATCATACTGAATTTTGTTTATACCGAGGCAGAGGGGCTATCAAAGCAGGAAATGGTAGTCCCTAATTAGAGGCCAGGTGGCACGCAGAGTCACAGCACAAGTGCCTCTCCATGTCCCTGCCAATGATTGAAGACTTGACCTCAGCAACCGTTCTTCAGGGGTGAAAAATAATACAGTCACCAGGTGGCCATCTCTTCAACACAGACAGCCATCTGCACCAAAATGCGCTAAATTATGTTTAGTTCTTTTTAATGTGAGCCATTATCCATTAGAGTCACAGCAGGAAACCATGAGGTCCTGTTAATTGAAACTTCAGCTGTGACTTAAACCTCTGTCCCAGACAGGAGACAGACACTTTACCTGCTGAGTCCTTCAGTTTAACACGTTAACATTTTTTCCTAAGTGTCTGATCAGATACAGAACAGTAAGTGCCTGATTTGCAAAATACTTGAGGTTTTGTGGAAGGAGTCATTCTGTGGAAGAGTTTCTCAGTGCTGTGTGTCAGCCCAAAAATCAGTTTGATTCTGTACACCACTGTTTATTTCACTAATTAGCTGGTTGTACCTGTGTACTTAACAAGCAGCTATTAACCACTTCTGAGGAATGCCCTGGGAAGATGCAATGCCATGCAAGATGCTAGTGCCAAGACACGTACAGAAAGAAGGCTCTATTTCTGCCAAGAGAACCCAAAATTTCTGTCCTAGTCTGTCACCTCTCCCAGGAAAGGGAAGGGAGTCACACAATTTGTTCACTCATCCATTCCTCAAGTATGGGGAGACTGAAAATGTACACCAAAAAACAGAGGATGAACACATTGGGAAAAAGGGGAGACGGGAAAAACAAGAAGGGAGTTTGAACCTATCCTAAAGATGCTCCAGCTCCCTCCAGCACTCCCTTAGTCTTTCCATAAGCACCTTNGCCTCTCCCAGGAAAGGGAGTCACACAATTTGCTCGCTCATCCATTCCTCAAGTATGGGGAGACTGAAAATGTACACCAAAAAACAAACAGAGGATGAACACATTGGGAAAAAGGGGAGACGGGAAAAACAAGAAGGGAGTTGAACCTATCCTAAAGATGCTCCAGCTCCCTCCAGCACTCCCTTAGTCTTTCCATAAGCACCTTGGCTACTGTAACCAGGAGAAGCCAAATGGGAACCTCCATCCTTACCAAGACCAGTGCCCTCTATGCACGTGCCCTGACACTCAGCAATATTTCCCCTTTGTCAGCTGCTCGTGAAAGACATCCAGCACCGAACAGGAATTGCTGTGAGGAACAACCACCTGAGAAAGATAATTTCAAGGACCCTGGCAGAAGGTGCATCATCAAGGCAAGGCAACATCCCACGGAGCTGGAAGCTTGGGACACATCGTCCCACTGCATTCTGCATCTGGAGGAGTGGGGACGGCATGAAGTAAAAGACACCTGTCATTTCTGAAAAGACTCAACTGAAAGTTCATGGCACCTCACTGGTTTATAAAGTACCAGTGGCATCATCAAGTCATCTTTGGTACGTGCTAAGAGTGAACTCTCTGCACTGTCATCCCCACCTCCGGGTGCCCAGGTGATCCTTGTAACACAGGCAGGCGGAGAGGGTCACAGGCAATCACGGATCTTCACTCAAAGATGTTTTTCTTCAAATGAATATAATAGTAAAGACAGAGTGTTATGACTCCAAGCTTGCACATTAGCAGAATCACGGTTCATCAATTTTTAAATCCACATTTGGAGCTTCCTCCTAAAAGCCAAAAAATAGCTACAATAGATAGTCTTGCAAAACACAGCATCTGTTCTCTTTCATTCCATGGTTATAGATAACCTTCATAAGCTGATTTGCTCATGACAATAAATTTATTTTCAGAAATTATACTCCTGATCTAATAAGAAACAATAAATAATTCAGAAGTTTCACATTATTACAGGGAATTATATTTAGGAGATCAACTAGGGATCTCTGTAATGAGAAACATTCACCTTGCTGGAGGAATGCTACTCTGCATTTAATCTTATAATATTCCCTTCAGGGTGTACAAGACAGCTTGCTGGAAAGTATAATGACTCCTTGACTGTTTTCTGAAGAAAAAAGAAGAGTAAAGAAAACAGTAATATGGAAATGAGATCTACATTTCATTTGAAATTCTATATGCACTATTTTAAAGCCACCTTGTTTCAATATGGAGAAAATCAAAAGATTTTGATGGGCCTGATGATGTTATTTAGAAAAAGAGAGATTAAAACCACAAAGTAACAGAAAAACAAAAAGATGGTCATGTTAATAGAAAGTCACTTATATTTCACAAGCCAGAAAAGATCTGCTTCAGCTGGTTTTACTTTATTATTTGTTACTAGAAAGAGAAAAGCTGGTTCGCAAAGTTCCCTTTGGCATCTGCTGAAGTCACGAGTGACTTGTTAACCAAGTGCAGCAGCAATGATGCTTACAGCAGTACGGCCCCATTCTCACCGTTAGGCTCTCAGGCAATTAGCACCAGTTACAGCACAGAACTGTGGAAACAGGAATACATTTCAGAGTACGGCCACGTTTGGGCATTCATCTCAAAGTAACTACATTGCTGCTACGTATTTCTCCCTCTTGGCCGCCCCCTCCAACTGTTGTGGTGTAATTTATGTTGGTCAAGGAAACTATCTACTTTTTCCAACCAAAGCTAATGTTGAGTGTCTGCTGCGCGCAGGGTAATGAATATTGATGTATGCAGCCATGTTCCAAATGAGGTAACTAAACAATACATACAGGGTTTCCGCCAGTCTGGAGTCTCCAAGAAAAATCATTAAATTGTCAGTATGTATGATCAACTCTGAAGGCAAAATAAATATTATTGATGATGACAACATGTTTTTGCATCTCCGCATCATTATGCCAGAGGTGTACGTTTTCAAAGCATCCCAGGAGAAGGAGGCAAATAACACCATTAATTGCCTGTGGGATTTAGCCATGCCATTTAGATGCAACAGCTTGAAAAAACAAGTCTAAATATTCTAAAGGTTTTATTATTTTTTTTAAGCACGGTACATTCTGCCTCAGAGTATTTCAAATCGCATTCTCCAGTGTAATTAAAAATCTACTCACCATTAACTTTGTGTCAGAAAAAGAAAATTTATCTTAATGACTAAAAATAGAGAATCTAAAAGATCAACTTTGATACTTTACAAAGTACAGTGCCACACAACCTACAATGTGAAAGAGTTCTAGGATCAGGGATCTCAAAAATGACAATTTTGTTTTCCAACCACGTTATTACCACACATCAAATGTCCATAGGCAACAGCCATCACAAAAATTATTAGACTAAAAATTTCTACTCAGGCACTAATTTCAGGGTTTCTCTTTGAAAGAAGGGTTCTGACATAAAGTCTTACTGGGATTTTTTCCTCTAATAAGACTCAAAAACCAGTGCCTGTGTTATACTTACAAAATAACTTACAGTGAGTTGACTATCTTTCAAACAAGTTACCAGTCCCTGTATCATAAGATTTCACAACAGAAATGTGGAGAGAGTGACCCCTGCCAACTAGTTTTATTTACATTTTTCTTCAGTCTTTAGAGGTTTTCTCCAGAACTGACTTTATCAAATATATTCACAAATTATTATCTTGCTGCTTTTACTCTAGTTATGTGGAGAGCAGGTGTACTTCACACAAATAGTATTTTGTAAACAGCTTAGCGAGATACGCTGTACAATCTATGTGAAAACAGACATGGTGAATATGTAGAATCCAGACGTGATTCTATCCATAGGTGGTCACAAGAATAAAACTCACTCTCATTGCAAATCCTGAGCTAAATAAGGGTGTTCTTTACCATTCTGAAGACCAGCTCATTTCTACTACCCTGAGAAATGCAGCTACACTGCTTGTTACAGGTATTGCTTAACAGCATTCACTACAAGTATGTTAAAATGGCATATATTTCAATTAATTAGATTTCCAGAGGAGTAATGTGGTATTTGGACTTTGACATTAAATCAATCCAAGCTTTACAGACGCTCTTGACAACCCCACCCATAAAATCAATAGTAAAACCTTGTATTCCTCAGAAAGGACAATGATATCTATGTGAAAATAGGAATTTAAATAAAATTGGAATTGTCTGTATCAAGTAGCTTTGGGATTATTCTAGCACTCGTACAGTATTTAACATGATTTCTGAGTTAATCTTATATTCGCAATTGCAATACAGAGGTTCTTTAAAGATGTAATTGACGACTGTGAATATTTTCTGTATGATATTGTATACGTGACACTTTTTTTTCCCCATTATCAAAGGAAAGTTAAACAGTTTTGGCATTAGTTTAAGGTAAAAAGTGTTATCTTCTGTTAGCACTTACTCTACCAAAGTGACTTCACAAATCACACACTGATGGCAAG
Source organism: Syrrhaptes paradoxus (assembly GCA_013400615.1). NCBI lineage: Eukaryota > Metazoa > Chordata > Aves > Pterocliformes > Pteroclidae > Syrrhaptes > Syrrhaptes paradoxus. The sequence continues at coordinate 16,889 of VZTO01004498.1, forward strand.
ATTCTAAACTATCTTTATGATAGGGAGCAGCTGCAAAAAATCATTATGGGAACATTGGTAAGAGGAGGTAATATCCTTTGCACAGAATTAAACTTTGTTTTTTTTGTTCTACATAACAGTAATTATTACTTTTTAGAATGGCTCTTGTTGTTGTCACCGCTCATCTTCCATTACGTTAAACAACAACAACAAAGAAAAAGTCTTTTTCTTCCAGAAAGATCCCATAAGCATCAGTCTAGGAACCACCACCTGCCAGTGTGGCAATAAGCCCCACACAGCCGCTCGCTCACTCTCCCCCGGTGGGATGGGGGAGAGAATCCGAAAAGTAAAAGTGAGAAATTGGTGGGTTGAAATAAAGACAGTTTAACAGGTAAAGCAGAAGCCACACACAGAAGCAAAGCAAAACAAGAAATTCATTCACTGCTTCCCATCAGCAGCGTTCAGCCATCTCTAGGAGAGCAGGGCTCCATCACGCGCAGCTGTTACTCGGAAGACAAATGCCATCAATATAAATGTCCCCCCATTCCCTCTTCTCCCCACTTCACATGCTGAGCATGACACCGTATGGTATGGAATGTCGCTTTGGTCAGTGGGGGTCAGCTGTCCCAGCTGTGTCCCTTCCCAGCTTCTTGTGCACCCCCAGCTACTCGTGGGTGGGGTGGGGTGAGGAGCAGAAAAGTCCTTGACTCTGTGTGAGCCCTGCTCAGTGATAACTAAAACATCCCTGTGTTATCAGCACTGTTTCCAGCACAAATCCAAAACACAGCCCCATACTACCTACTGCGAAGAAGATTAACTCTATCCCAGCCAAAACCAGCACACAGTGACAGAAGGAACTGGTGACACACACTTTCACAATGACTTGAAATATTAAGGCTTGAAATGGGAAACAAAATGAAAGAGTCCTGAAGGATGCAGCTACCAGAAAACAATTCTGCATCTCCCAGAGACGAGTGGAAGAATATAAATATTCATTGTGCTCAATATAGAACAGGACATTGCAAGCTCACTGCAAAACAGACACTTTAGTATATGTTGAAGCTTCATAACAATAAGATTTGCCAATTAAATCTGAGGGGTGTGATCGCTTCTGTTGTGATATGGTGAATAACACGCTGAGAGACACTCAGATGAAAGGGTTTTGAATCACTGCAATATTCTGTTTCAGGCTTCTTTTTTTTTTTTTTTATCCTGTGTAAATATGAGAATGAAATGTGGTAGACAAGCCGGAGGAGACTTAAGGGAAGGTTATTTTGAGGTTGTTTTTCTTTACTTAAGACAGCTAAATGCTAAACTAATACCAGCTATATTTACTTTTTCTTTTAAAGCCTGTAAATTGCACCTAATTAATAGACCCTGATGAAGTACGATACCTGCATTCCCTCATATTTCGATCTAATGGATTTTTTCCCTGTTACATCTCATGATTAAATCTTGGGATTGTGCTGTGCATATCTAAAGAAATAAATTTCCTTGGTTTCTTCCACCAAGTAGTTGCGAAGGACAGAGGATGGCCACTACCGTAACTTGTAATCCTTTCATTTCAAGCAGCAAAAAAACCCCTCACTGTGTCTCTCTGAGGCTGAGGGGGGAGAGGGTGGTTCTAATGCAACCTGACAGCATTTGCAGAGAGCAGCACTGAAGAGCTCACCACGTTCCTGCAGGATGCACTGCCAATACCCTCACAAGGAGGTTGGCAGGTTCCTTACCCCATCCTTTTCAAAGGTTGACTTAGGTGATGCACTGAAGTGACAGACCCAAGATTACCATCACCATTGTCGTTTACATTAACATCGTAACCTGGGAGCAAAGTCATGGACCACAACCCCCAGACCAAGTGCAGCTCAAGCAGAATATAAAGCCGTCTTGCCTGAAAATCTCGTAATGCAGCAGAAGACAAGGAACCCTAATAGATGGAAACAGTAAAAAAAAAACAAACCACCTTCTGTTCAGCATCTCTACAGCAGTCTCTAGTTACTAACAACCTCTCTTAATAACCTTAAACTATTGCATTTCTGGTGTATATGCCATGGAAAATAACATATTTAAGGAGACTTTTGAAGGAGAAGCAGCATCACTTTACAGGGAGTATATTGGGAGCTCCTCTGCCTGAGGGCACGGGACAAGGTGCTGGAAGTACTGCTGACAATGTGGTCCATTGCACTCTGCATTCACTTCTTTTCTGAACTGATCCAAGGGTCACACTTTTCCAGTATGGTTGTTATTACTGTTTAACTGGCAGGCACAGTTATTTAAAGGAATCTAAAGGGAAAACTCCTTCATGTATATCTTTATTTAAATAATGCTTCAGATGTCTTGTATAAACCCCACCCCTACTAGCAACTACCAGAGCATTTCAACCCTCAGCAGATTCTGTAAGACTTTGTCATTTTAATACGACAAACGCTAATCTATGTAGAAAATGAAGCCACCAAAAACCTAAAACACTACCAGAAGGCTACCAAAAGGTGCTGATGATAATAGGTGGCTCTATCTGCAGGATCATTTAGCAGAACTAAACCAAATATGCCCAGATAATGTATTTAATTAACAACTTTTTGTCCATTAACATCATGTCTTGTATTAAGTAACAACTGGTGAAGAGTTTTCATTGAGCATGACATATCTTATTTCAGGCCATATTCTACAGTACACAATTCGATTGCCAGTCACCATTATGATTCTATGTCTCTACCGCAGATATGTTCTTTTTTCTAGGTAAGCTTTTACCCTCTTCCAGTAGCCATCAGCTTCCAGTGTATGCACAGCTATATGCTAAACCCCATTTTGGTCTCTAAAAATCATTGTCACAATTTCCCTTGGCTTCAGCAAGACTTGGATTTGCCGTAGGGAATTTATCCCATTTATTTGCAAAGCTGTTGCTAAGTTTGTAAATCCCTGGAGTAACGTTCATATTGCAGGAAGAGACATTTCTTAAATGTAGCAGAGTTGATAAATTTCTCAGGCACAGACAAGTTTGGAGGCTGCTATTGCTACAGTCTGAGCAGTCACCTGGCACACTGGGGGACAGCAAACTGGGTAATCCAAAGGGGTTCATGAGAATTTTTTAAAAACAATTTCTCCTCCATGCTTTTGAAAGGCCATACAATTGCTGCCAGATTCTGTATTAATATGCATTATAGGGATAAAGATGTGAATAAGTTAAGTGGCAGTCTCCTTCCAGGCACTTACTGCTGATCCATTAGCCTTACAATGTGTAATATCACCATTTTGGAGGTCATAGAATCAAGAAATTTAATTTCGGTTAGTTGTCATAAGAATTTAATTGCTGCAAAATAATTCCGATTCAGCTAGAAAAATAAGCTCACCAATCGGTTAAGACTTAGCTCTGGACTTTTCTTGTCAAGAGCAATCCAGAAAGAAGCAGAAGAATAAAAACAAGTAAAGGGTAATGACAATTTTCATAAGCAAACTAGGAACAGCTGCTCCAAGGTCAGTAACTGGAAAAAATTATGTTAATGATCCTGCATTAGCTGGGTAAAGTGTCACTGATAAAACAAATCAGTCCAGATTTGAACCATTGTGTGGCTCTACATCAGTACCAATTAAGGTGGCAGATGATGTATAAAGAGCCTGGACAAAGGATATTATTATGTTACAAGCCATATTGATTTCTACAAGGCTTCTTTGATTGACTGACTGATACTATCAAGTAATTAGCTTTAATCTTGGGTTACAATGACCAGAAGAAATCCTGAATCAGGTTATATTTGATCTTTGATAGTGTTTTACTGATAGGAAAGTGCTTAAATAAGGCAGAACCCTGGTTTCCTTTGTAAAGCCAGTGTTACACAAATACCCTGCGCAGGACCTGGCACACCCAGGAGGGTCCCAGGCTGCGCACAGTCTGGTCACACAGAAAGTGGTCAGTAAGGAAAAACCTCATTCCAGCACAAGAGTTCTTTGTAATTGGTTTAATGTTTTGGCATATCTGATTTTAAAAAGTATATATGTAAAATAGGCTGAAAATTCAGAGCTTTAAAAAAAAAAATAAATTATGTACATCTCCTTTTCCTAAAGGACAGCCACAGGGATAGAGAGGGGGAAGGTGCCCAGCCAACTTGTCCACTGTGGCCACTTCTCCCACTGACAAAGCCAGGACATTTACAGGAGCATTTACAATTTGCAAGCTCGTCACCCATGTGAAAACCAGACTAATGAGGTGTCAGGCACCTGGCCTTACCAGTGAGTCCCTCCAGCGCATTTCTGATCCAAATCCCAAACTGACACCTCCTTACCTGAAAGGAAATTCCATGGGGGCAGAAGACCAGGTCACAGACATTCGCAATACCTCTCCTAGGACAGCTAACAGCAAAATCTCTTGGTTTTGTCTTTGTTGGCCCCAGCTCTTTCATCTCCATTTCACACACATGCCTAAACTTAGACCAAGCCTGTAAGAAACACGGCATGTATTGGGGAGCTCAGAGGTCAAAACACCTGTTGATTTCCAGACACATACTTGTCTTCCCTCATTCAGAACAGTCACCAAATATTTGCTCAGAATGCTGGGTCACTCTGCTTCCTCAGGTGTGTCACCTCCCTCCCTCTCACACCCTTGTCCTCCTGATCCCATATAATTCAGCTCCATACTCATGAAGGTCTCAACTTTCTCCCACTCATGCCTCATTAATTTTCTATCTATATATACACTCCCCATTTTTCCACAGGCTTTTCCCCACTTCCTGAGCAAGGCTCCTCTATTTGAAGGCATCTAGCTAGATCTTTCTCCTGTTTCAAGTAACAAACCCAACAATTTGGGACTAAGAAACCACAGGCAAACACCATCACTGAATTTGCTTGCACCAGCTTCTCCTTTCAGCGTGCCAGCTTTCTATGTGATAAGCTACGCGTGGCTGCAACCATCTCAACATACTTGTTCGTAAAGCATCTGTCAAATCTTCAATTGCATGCAAATGATAAATAATACCATTGGAGATCACGGCAGCAGATGTGTCGTGATTCTTACAACCAGCAGTCCCGCTGAATTAAAACCTAGTATAGTGCTGAGGATACCTATCTGTAAGAGAAACAGAACATTATTTCTGCCACTCTGCTAGTTATTGATTTGCAGTATATCCAGACTAAAAAATAATTTTATTTTGTTAGGATAATTTTCTATTCATAGCATTTAAACAATTTGAAAAATAGAGGTAGGGAGAACAAGTTACAGCTCAACTTACCTCTCTAGTGCTTCTAATGTAAAACCCAGTTGTTCATCATAGGGGTGGGTGGTAGTGTTGAAACACAGCAAGTTTTCTTGTTAAATCTCCCTTTTCCCCCTTTTTTATTGATTTGCAGATCTTTGCTCCCAGAATGAATTCTCAGTTCCTTTCCCGGTGACACTTTTTGTGCATTGATATTTATTGTGGTTTTGGCTATATATATGTATGCCCCAGAGGGCTTCAGCTCTTATCAAGAGAGAGATTCAGTTTCTCAAAGCTGCAGGTCCTGTTTTTTCTGGTTCAACACATCCTTGCTCTGGAAGTTTCTGGGTTTGCTTTCCCCCTGAGAATTTACAAACTAAGCCAAAGTTCCAGAGTAAAGAAAAATATCTGTATATGCGACAGGAAAAAAAGAAAAAAAAAAATCACAGCTGTTCTGATCAAATAACGCCACCAACTCATTTGAAAACTGCACTAATTTAGATTGAAACAGCATAAACTGATGCATGCAGGCATTTACAACCACCCTGGACCCCAGAACAGAGATTTCGCCCCAGGAACCCGCCCAGAGCCAGGGACAAAACTTGGTTCAGCCTCACCATGGCCCAGCTCACGCCCTCATGAGAGCAAACGGGAGACTTGCCATTCTTGTCAAAAAGAACATATTTGAGTTAAAAGTGTGCTAGCCACCGCTGCCTGCATGCGTGAGCGGGCAAATGATGCTTTTCATAGACAAATAGCCTCTGAGTGAAATTACAGACAAAAACTCCAGTAACCAGCTTTGGAAAACTTGACTCCATGTAAAAGGGACTTATTTTATTTCTTCTTTTTAAAAGGGGTTTGTATAACGTGCCATTGTTTTTACAGTCATTCCTAAGATGATCACGCATATTAAAAGAAAGTTTAAGAAAACAATAAAGTAGGCTGTTCCTTACTGTCACTTGTAAATGTGCTGCCTGGGAAAAGACCACTGGTGATGGAGATCAGGGAACGGGGAGGACAAGACAGAAGGCACCAGGTACGAAAATAAGCACATGGAACTGAGATCTTTAGAACTGAGATCTTTACATCTTTGACTTTGAGAATTGTCAAGCTGGTGACTTGAACTGGAGAAAGGCTTCCACCCATGGGGACAGCAGGCAGTTGAAAATGGCTGCTATGTCTTCTCAGGGATTTCCATCCCATTCTCACTCAATACTGTTTTCTTTGCTAAAGAGAGATAAAGCATCCACATAGCTTCTTACAATAACTGTCCTTCTTTTCCTTCCGATGGGATAACAGTTAAGCTAATGGGATAACCTTAGGAAGCAGAAATTCGACACAAACCAGACAGCAGGCACTTAGCAAGCAGATTGCTCTGAAACAAAAATAATGCCACACGTTTCCCGGAACAGCACGAGCCTCCATCCAAAGTACTAAAAACCAAACCAAGTCCCTAATCCGTAAAACAGTTTTTAGCCTGAAAAATAGAGGTTGCAGAGACTCCATGAAATCTAAGAACACGTTGCTTTGAATTTTCTTTGGAAGATGTTCAGATAATAATACAACATACAGCAATATGAAACCTTGAGAAAAATGAATTTAAAATAAAGTCAGGAAAGACCGGGTTAAATTTGTGCAAAATGAACATATCACACACTCAGCAGCAGAAGAATATCACACGCTCATTCCATTTTGAGAGCGATAGCCAAATTATTCTTTCTTGGAGTGAAATCCTAGCCCCACTAAAATCAATAGCTATCTTATCAGAGCTTCTCTATCATCTCAGTTTTTATGATTGCCAGCTCTTTGGCCAATGAAACAAAATTTCAAAGAAAGAAAATCATCTTTAAAGGCTCTTTATTTACTCTAATATACAGACATCTATACCAAGTAAATTTTTTACCATTACGACAGATCTGTCATTCAGTTTTTGGTCTCAGAAAAACAGCAGATGCCTTCCCAGGCAAAATGGGAAAGATGGGAAGGATAATGATAACATAGCAATGCTGTCTAGGAGGGGAAAATGTATTTTGGGGGGTTTGGGGAGTTTTCCTTTATTTGCTTTTCTGGAAAGAACTGTATCTTTGTGAAACAGCCAATATTCAATAGCTGTGGTTGTTCTTTCTCATTCTAAAATAACTAAGCCAAGCTATATATAAAACTGAAGATTTTAGATTTGTTCTTAAATTCCAGCTGTTGGACTGGCTCTGAATTTAGAAGCAGCTGTGATTCAACACCGCTGCAAGAGCTCCCCACTGCCTCTGTCTGCCCCCCTCAATGATTTATATGCAGGAGCAGAGCCTGGAATGAGAAACAGCAGATGTTAGATAAAACCATACACGCCACATGCTAAGGAGCTGAGAAAGTACAATTGTAAAGGGAGATGCTGTGGGTTGCTAGCAGGAATTGCAGCTCGTTTAGTAGTTTATCCTACTCCAGGAGGACAGCTGCAGTGCCCTGGTGCCCAGGGTGGGTTGCCCACCACTGCTCCCAGGATCTATCACATTCTTGTCTGAGCCGTGCCTATGACCTGTCTCTCTAACTAGTCTAAAGTTAATTTAGGTCTTATGCAAGCTACAGAAGTGACTACAATACAGATGTATCCAGGGAGACACTGTTTCTCTTCAACCAGAAAACCAAGAACTACTTTTGTGTTTTTCCTATTTCAGCTGCTATTGTCTCATTCCTACAGTCGAGGTTCAGTTACAAAGCTATTCTTTGAAGCTGAATGTTACTCCGTGACATCTGTTTTAACAGTAGATACCACAAAAGTCAGCAACATTTCATATTCTCTTACAGCGTCTTGAAAAAGCACAAAACCTTCTGAACACAAGGGTGAACCAAAAGCAATTCAAATTCTTACAGCCTTAGCACCTGCCAAAAGGGCTTCCCCACATACCACGCGTGTTGAAGAGCAGAGCTATCTTTGTTTCCACCTTCAGCTAATCAGATATGGTTATTTTTATCACAGAAAATCTAACAGGAAAGTAATTTTCTTCTTATCATTATTTTCCTTATAAAGAAACCTTAGTATTAAAAAAGTACTTTAGCAAATTAGAACTGAAATGCCTTTGTTTAAGCAACAAAACCTGCTCTCTGATTTTCAAACAGCACTATGAAGCCAGTCAACATTAATAATAGTGACAGTCAGCATCCATTCAAGACAGCAATTAAAATAACGTTATCTCCAGAGTTTTAAGAGCCACTTACTTAACAGGAAGAGACTTCATATATACACTGACACACAGATGGCACTTTGGTTTCTATGAAAGAAACAGGCTCAGATACCTTTCAGAAACGCTCAGAATCCAACTGGCAATTTTAATATCTCTATTCCCAGGAGAACTGTCTGTATCTGAAGATCAATTATCAAAACACATGACTATCAGAACATGATTAGATCTAGAATTTACAGTAATAAAGTTAAACTATTTCTTTGACAACTTCATTACAGGTCAGAGAAGGGTTTTGAATCACAGCATCGTGTCCTGTGGCCCCCCACCTCCACTGTGGGCACAGACAGCACCAAATGGGACTGGGTGCGGTGGTGCCATCAGGATGAGGGGGGTGATGACTCCCTGGGGCATATCCCAGGGCCAGCCTCACTTTTGCCAGCCAGAGGCACAGGATACCTCAGTGACATGCAAAGAGGAGGTGAATGGGCCAGGCAGGGCTCTGCAGCCCATGGCAGCGCGGGAGGGCGAGGGGAGGCTGCCTCTGGACCAGGGCGAGGGGAGGCTGCCTCTGGACCAGGGCGAGGGGAGGCTGCCTCTGGACCAGCCAGGGACGAAGGGCTGAGAAACGCTGTCGTCTGTGAGAGTTAGCAGCATAAGAACAGGCTAAGAGCTGATGCGGCAGGCTGGTCCACATCTAATAATATATACTAAAGGCTTAGATTGGAAGCAATTTACTATCCTCACCAAAATCTAGAGTGGAGAGAGAAGCTGTAAGACTGACTTCAGGGGCTTGAGCAGCAGTCCATTACATTTTAATACTAAAGTTTCAATTTCAACTATAAAAGGCAACCTATTCTCAACATGAAGCCTGAATGGAGTATTTACATCTACTGTACACATCTGTGCACTGGCAGAAATCAAATGTTTGCGATGTAAATGTGTCCATTTCCACCTTTGGTTCAAATCCAGGAGTGACTGAAGGTTGTGACCATCTAGGGACACGCGAATGGTCCCTGTTAAATTAACTCCCAGCTTCACCCCACGTTCTCAGACAACTGTCTGCAGCACAGTTGCAATCACTACCTGTTTTGGCAGTTTCATGGCTAAACAAGATTCATGGAAACTGGCTTTGGAAAGAAAATGAAGTGTGCTTGCAGAGAGTCAGCAGTTGTGCTGGCTGTTCTGTGAATGCATTGAGAGTTCCTCCTCCAAAACCGCTCATTCTCACCCTGTACAAGTGCTAAATATCCACCTGCACAGGCACAGCATAGACAGGCACAGAGTGAGTGGGAAACAACATTGTTTTATCACAGAAATAAGAGGTTATGTACTTTAAGAAGCTAAAATATCATTTTTCTAAGAAAAAAAAAAATTAGCTCATTCATTGCTGGAGGATGTAGCGAGCTTCCAGACAGAATAAAATAATTTTGTGAATAAATAGGTATCTACTCTGAACCCAGGGTTTCTCTGAACTCAGGGTTTCTTTGCTAGCACACGTGCAGAACTACGATGAACTCACAAAATGCAACTTTGCCACAGCCTCGCCACAGTGTCCGATTTTACAGTTACCTGGTGGACATGGGAAGAATTTGAGTAGGAAAGCCAAGCAACTGGAAACATCAAGACTGTAATGAATCAGCACAGAGGTACTTATTTGGTTTAACTTTCAGTTTAAGTCAGTAATTCTCAGTTCCAGAAAAAAGCACAGAATAAAATAATAGTGAGCAGCCAGCGTTCACTGGAACTTGTAAAATTTCTTCACATCCCTCTGCTAATTTATGCTCATCCTGAGCTGTAAGGTATTAAGAGTGAAACGTGCAGATTTTCTACTAAATAATGGAAATGTGATTGAGCGACGGGATACTAAGGGAGAGTAAAAGAGACCCTGGGATTATGCATATGCAATAAGGAATATTAAAAAGTTTCTTGGGCACTGCAGTATGACAATGCACTCTGATGATTATCTTTATTAGATAGCACTGGATAAAGACCCAATTCATTAAAAATTAATGGAACAATACTGCCATCCATACATTATAGGTACCCATAAAGTGGATGTGGACAGCTAAACATTAAATCTGTTGGAAATAACTGCAAAGTGAAGTAGGAGAGTGTGTCATAAAATAATAGGAACCATGTAATACCAAGGCCATACAATAAAATAGGGAGAAAAGACGGACGACCTCACTGTATGAGTCTGTAAAATCAAATGAGGAGATTACAAAAACTACAATAAACCAAAACTTTTCCCTGAAATGGAAAAATTATTCCCGGAAAGTGTACAACAGCAAATAAAAAAAAACCTTATTAAAGAGCGACACTGGAGAGTGGTGAATACAATGACAAATGGCAAAGGGATGTTTGATTGCAAAACAGCAGAGCTATTCATCAAAAGAAAACAATTTTATTGTGTCTTTTGATGAAAGCTCAACAATGTGGGGCATTGCTATCACTGAGGCAGTGTCAGTAAGAGGTATCAAAATAGGCAGATAAACCATTTTTATTCAATCACAAAATGAAAATTCCATTTATACCATGTTTTCTAATTAAATAAGTTTCATTTTACAGCAATTTAAAAGTATAACCTTCATTATTCTGAATTTTTGTAACGTTTTGATTACAAAATGAATGCCTGTGGCAAATTCCATTATATTGGATTAAAAGGGCTATTTGGAATACTCATATCTGCTAGAATGATTATTTCTAAGGTTTGCAGAAAGCTTTAGTGTGGACTTCAACTATCAGAAGTAAACAAAATACATACCGTTTGATATGTACAGCCCTAAAAAGATATGTCTTCAAGAACATTTACCATTCCACATATTTATATAGCAAGATACTTTTTGAAATGGTTTTGCTACCAAACGATTCCTTCACAGTGCACTGAATTAATATTGCTTCATGGTGGCAGTGAAGAAGAAATGGAACTTCAAAGAAAAACTGTTCAGCTCGAATATGGATGTGTTTTCCCAAACACCCTCTTAAATCCTAATATTCCCAAGACTTATTCACAAGGCACAAAGTTAAGCATATTCAAACAACTCTATCTTAAATTTCAAGAGGAAAATTATAAAGAGAACCTCTCTGCTTCCCTATGAAAGCTAACAGCCTGGTTTAGGAACACAACAAATACACATCGGTGCAATTTAAGAGCATGCACAAAAAATTAAGGAACTACAATAGTCAGCAAGAGGAGAATTTAAAAATTTGACCAGGCTAAGGCACAAGAACAGTCTTACTCATATTAAGAATGTCATGACAAAATATACCCAAAATAGGGAAAACTCCACTCATTTCTACTAACCTGAAATGAAATTCTGAACCTGCAGCTCTAAGGACTACCAGCCTGACAGTGACAGCAGGAACATCATCCCGTGTCATCTATGGATGACAGGCGCTGGCATTTCTGAGCCTCTGTGAAGGTCTCCAGAATGCACTTGCCTTTTAAATATCACATCGCACTGAATGCAAGTCACCCTCAAAACGTATTGGTGCTCCTCCATGGAGCTCGACTGAGCCTGAGCCATGGATCCCACCATTTTACTGTTTGCAGACTTCTCCCTAAGAAAGCCAGGTGTTGCACATCTGGTTTTACAATGTATTTATCATCATGGTTAGTCTGATACTTTGATACTTCAAATATAGTTCCTTCAGACAACTGAGACCTTCTTGATTTTAGCATCTTCTAATGACAGTCCTTTAGAAGAAGCTAGACATAGACAACGGCTAATACAAAGAGAACTGGAAAAGCAAGTTTTGATTTTGGGGTAGAAAAGACCCCTAACACTTATAGCTCTGGAAAACGTCCATTCCATGCCTCAAAGATCCTTGTGGATTATAAATGTGGAAACTAGGAACAGAAAAGGAATTATTCACCACATTATTAAACATGACAAAAAGCTGCTGAATTGAAGCTTAAAGCAGGCTGTTTAAGATTCCAGCAATCCCTGGGACTTTGGCAACAAAAATGTTCAAAAGCCTTTTATAGTTGCTGTCAGATTTATGTAAAGCATTTGAGATTCCTGTGAACTTATTTATATAACAACCTAAAACTTGAAGCCAACTTGAAAGTCTTTCTATTCTAATTATTCAGAATTGGAGGCGCCGTACAAGAGATGCAATGTTCTTTCTTGAACATCTTCTAAAATGGTGGCTAGCAAAACACAGACTTTAGGTGAACGTTTTATGGATGGTTGTTACTGTTGATGAGCTGCATCATTCATTGTACAAACTATTTGGTGAGATGTTTTCCTGCTTCTTGTTCAGAGATGACAAGGGAAATGTCACCGTATGCTGCATTCAACTCTAATTGATTGCTCACATTCTGCCCCACTCAGCTGGTATAATTATTTTTAGGAAAATGCTGCAGTATGTAAAAACAAAACTAATGTTTCCATATCTTTTCAGGATGGACATCAAGATATTATTGGGAACTGAGGCCCAGCTGACTGGGATGCAAGGCATCCTGTCCCCACCACTTTGCTATCTCAATGAGGTCACTCAATTAGCTCCTGTTTCAGCAACAGCTTCATTCCTCCTTCATCCTTCACATCAGCACCTCTCAACTATCCACTTCGTGTCGTGATAGGATGATGGGTAGTGGTTTTAAGCTGAAAGGGGGTAGATTTCAATTAGACATTAGGAAGAAATTTTTTCCTGTGAGTGTGGTGAGGCACTGGCAGAGGTTGCCCAGAGGAGCTGTGGATGCCCCATCCCTGGAGGGGTTCAAGGCCAGGCTGGATGAGGCTTTGAGCAACCTGGGCTAGTGGGAGGTGTCCCTGCCCATGGCAGGGGGTGGAACTCAATGATCTTCGAGGTCCCTTCCAACCCAAACCATTCTGTGATTCTATGATTAGCTGGGATGTGAATTATCTTTTATAACTATTGTGAAACTGGTCAAACTGTTTTATCCCTACATCTCTATAACCACTCAATGCCCAAATGATGAAACTTTAATAGAAATACAGAATATCTTAACAAAAAATATAGTGCCTCATCATTCTCATTTCTTTCATTACTATACCCCTCCTTTAATACTAGCTTATATTTAATACTAGCTTAATTATAATGACCAGAAGCAACAGTACACAAGTTCACAAGTCTTTTCTTTTCACTTATCTAAATTTTGCCATGTCAGTCAGAACCAGAACTGCAGCTGCAGTACACCTGAAAATAAATCCACATATGCAGTATTACAAGTAATAAGTATGCTAACCAGTTTTGCTTGGGTGTGTTTGTTTTGTGTTAGGTTTCTTTTTTATTGTGCCGATGAGCATAGTTTAACACCGTGGATTGTTATAAGGCGATGAGGCTTCTCTCTTTTCCTGTGTTTCTTTCATATAGGATTATTCCATATTCACTCCAGTGGTGGGATTTTTATGGATTCAGACAGAAGCCAGAAGCATTCTTTATTCGCTGCTTTTGGCATTAAAACACCACTTTGAGTGCTTTCCTTTTTTTTCTACTTAATCATATTTTAGACAGACAGCATCCAGACTTAACTCAGACAGGTTCTGCTTTGCCATTTTCCCTTTAGCCAAGAGAGCTAGAGACAGAGGTTACAAAGAGCAAGGAAAAGGTAATTTAATATTTAGTTCAATGATGCCTGTGGAAGAATCCCGTGAACCTGTGCTGAGCTCTCAATGAATCTCCAGTGACTTATGATGCAAAACCGGTAACATTAAGGGGTAAAATGTTCATGAAGTCTTTAAGAGTCCATTAGCTATCAGAAATAATATACTAAAATCTCTAATATGAGCATCCTTAACACATGCACAGTGCATTGCTGACCCTGGGTCAATCTCATCCAGTGTACACCAGTATAGATCCCACTGAACACGAGGGTGGAAAACCTGTCCACTTAGGGAGAGTAATAAAAACAGGCACCTACGATTCCCCTTGTGTTGCTTGGATCACAGCAAAGTGAAGCCTCAACAGCCTGTGATGTATTTATTCTACTGGCAGGTGTAAGTACAATCCTAGCCTCCTTTTTGGAGGCAAAAGCAAAGTCCAGTAGTACTTCCCATTGCCCAGGTATCAATGTCCATTCAAAGCGACCTGGAACATCTTCCATCTGCCGTACAACTTCTGTATGAGAAATAAAGCTTTGAGAAAACATCTGAAGACAAAACAAAAGGGTTGGAGGACACGAATCTCATTCTTCCTTGCAAAAGACACATTTTTTCATTCTGGCACAGAAAATATCCAGCAACACTCACTACCCAAGACAGACAGGCATGACCTCCCTAAGCATGCTGTTCCACGCAATGAGTTTGCGCTTGCTTCTAAGACGGGCTGTTTTCATGCTTCCTCATCAGGAATTATTTACTTTAGGGGACTGAATGATACTAAGGTTGCTAATAGGATACAGAACCTTTCACCTGTAGGTCAGTGTCTTCAATTTCACTCCAGCTCATGAAGCTTGATCTTGCAACATGCTGAGTGCTCCACAGTGACCGCCCTCAGCTCCTGCAGACACCAGGACAGGATGGGAGCACTCAGCTCTTGGGAGAAGCAAGCTATGGTGATGGTGCCTATGATTAGCCACAGAGAACTAAACAGAATGGTGTTCTCCACTAACACAAATTCAGGGCTTTTTACAAAAATTAAGTTTTGTTTTTCTTATTTAAAAAAAAAAAGAGGGGGGATGATAATGTGTTTTGAATAAACTAATGGCATCCAGTGGTTAGGAAAGAGTTACTTGTATGCATGCAGTATTTAGACTAAACTTTTCCCCAGAAAATAATGAGCTGAGTAAGACCCTAACAATTCCAGTCTCAGGTACAGTGGTGGGAAAAGTCACACCCTCATTTAACTGGGTAACATGCTCCTAAGTGTTGACGTTACCGATTTGGAAATGTACTGCAAGTCCCCAGGATCAAAATTAACAAAGTTGTGTAACACAGCTGAACTGTTCAGTTACTGATAACGCCTCTTGGACCAGAAATCATTAGAATCAGCTAGAAAAATATTTCTTTTCCCTGGAAGAAGCTTTAATGTTCCTTGGGGAAAACAAATAAGAGAGACTTGTCTATGGGAACTATTTAACTCACCTGAAAAGCTAATTCATTTACTTTTGACTGAGGTCAAAGTTGCATGGCACTGTAAGTTAAAACTGCAATTATAAAATGGGATCTTATTTTGTCTTTTAATCTCAAAACCTAGAATTAAAGTACTTTGTCAGTCAATATGAAATTAGTTCAAAATATTCTCTTCTATTCGTTACAGGAAGAAGTCTTTTGACCAAATAAATATTTTCTACTAAATAGTAAATTTGTTTTAACAAAATCATGTTTTTGCTTAGGAAATATCTTCCACAAGTAATTCAACCTGCTCTAAAAAAAAATAGAGCTTTTTTGTATATGTTTGTTTCTGCATGGAAGAGATGGCTGCTCTCCAGTCTTTCAATTCCTTTGCCCTCTCCTCTGTCATACAAACCCACCGTGAGAGATGCCAGCACTGACCCATCAAAGGGCAGCTGGCATTCCCCAGCCCAATGTCTCTGTACAATAAAGATACACACTTGTGCATGTCTAAGTTTTGGCAGGATTTGAGTGAAAAAAAGATTCTCAGCATTCATGAATAAAAATGATGAAGAAAAACTAATTTCATAATTGCATTTTTAAATAGAGAACTGTACACTAAATTTATTAGGAAACTACAGCCATCAGAAAACACAAAAATAAATATAAAATCCCTACCAGTTTATCAACTCTAGACCCATGACTGCGATATTTAAGAGCTTTCTGCCTGCTGATATATATTCTGCTAGCTGTCACATTGTATTTCTAAATTGTTAAAAAACCCTTACCTATCAGCCCCTAAGGCATTCATTTTTCCCTGGACTTTATAAAAAACTAGAACATGTTTCCATGATATTTCTTTTACAATAGGAGGCTTGTTAAAAACAGCATCATGAATATTCTAGCTATGACAGATATGAAAGGACATAATATCCAGGAAACAGTTCGTTCTTAACATATTCATGAAGAGGTCCTTGTCAATCACAGCTAGTGAATTGAATAAAAAAATAATACTTGGAGTCTTAGGAGGATACAACTGAGTTTTACACACTGGAGATATAAAGACTGAAGTGAGGCCAGGTTCCACTAACAAGATTCCTGGCCTGAAGTGCCTGTGTGAAATTATTCAGAAACCTGCCAATAACGATATTTCAGGCTGCAGCTATCGCCTCCGCGACGCTGCTCCGCGCGGGTCCGTGCGTTATGGCCACACAGCTAATGCAGTCTCTCAGCTGGTGCTTTAAAGGAACAATGTCTCCAACCGTCCATTCATCTTGGAGTTTCAAAACAATGTGTTTTATGCCCCTGCTTCTTTTGAACATTAAAAAATTTACGCCTTGAAATATTCTGGAAATAAGAAATAAACTGACAAATGCCTTAAGCAGGAGAAGCACTTACAAGGCTACTTATATATATTTTAAAGTGTAAAAGAAACATTATTTACTGTTTATGCTGTTGTCAACCTGTTCAGTGGCATCTGCATAGATAATTAATCAAAGTTCTATATTAAAATTTTTTTTGCTGCCTTTGCTATTTTTCAAGCAGGTGCAAAGTATGATATTTAAAAGATACTACTCAAAAAATATACAATATAGATAGTTGAAATGTAACTTTTTTTTTTTTTACATATATTGAAAGCTAATTCTAAGTGTTTTAACATACACAACAGCAGTCTGAAAAAAAGCCAGTTTACTCAGATTATCAAATAAGGGCACCTCCTAAACCACATGCCATTCCCCTACGTGAAGCCTACAGGACAGCACTTCCTCCAACACCATTCAAAGCCAGTTTAAAAGGCTGTGTCCATTTTTACAGGGGCCGTATTTACCTCTAATATAATTACATGCCACTGAAAGTTATTTTGTGTTAAAATAGTAAAAACCCAAAACCCAAGTATAAGAGATACACCTATTATTTAAAATGAGTGAAATAAAACCCAAACCATCATTACAATGAGCTGACAGAACACCCCACCCAGAATTTCATTGCTCGCCGCTATCTCCGCAGCTAGCAAACACCATTAGAC
This sequence comes from Syrrhaptes paradoxus, assembly GCA_013400615.1. Lineage (NCBI taxonomy): Eukaryota > Metazoa > Chordata > Aves > Pterocliformes > Pteroclidae > Syrrhaptes > Syrrhaptes paradoxus. The sequence goes on from VZTO01004498.1 coordinate 34,278, forward strand.
AACTCCCGCAGCATTCCTTTATGCCAGCCTAAGTCTCCAGGATGTTGAAAATATCCAAATGATTTGCCTAGGAAATGCACATGGTTTCCTCTCGTAGAGCTTCCTACTGGCACTTCAAGGGCTGCCCCAGGACATATTTTATTTCCTTGTCTAGCCGAAGAGATCGCATTTTGTTTCTCTTACATTTAAAAGCAATCCATTTGAGATCCATCCTGAATTTAAAAGTGCATCACACAGTCAGACAACACCACAGTAAAAGAGGAAACACAGATAATCTTGCAGGCTAATGCAGGTAGCGAAGTAAAAAAACTATGAAATGCATGACTGGCACTTTGGTACGGAGACCTCTTGAGCAAGTTTGCTGTAGATAAAATTAAGCTTTAAGCTCACCAGCTTGACTCCAGAAAGGTTTGCTACTGCACTCAGATGCCAAGTGTACATACAAAAAAAAACCCAAACCAAAAAGAAAAATCCTGCTTGAAGATACAAATCACCTACAACTGGGTAAATTTACAACAGCTTTCAAACTGAAACTAGCCCTAAATTGAACATCTGAGATTGATCCACATATATGGCGTTTCACAGCCCTGCTCCTTCGTGGAGATGGAAAAAACTGCACACTGCTGGGCATCCCAGCCCACAGGGTAATATACATTATTGACAGCTTTCACAGATTTGGGGTTTGCTTCCTTTTCACAGCACATCTGCTTCCAATTCAATGCGATCGCTTTCAAAAGGAGGGTGTACATACCTAGATTCCAGTGAAGAGCTGAGATTTGACAACCCTCATTGCAAAGACACCTCTAAGGCTTAAAAAAATACCGCAATTTTTTTTAACAGGTAGCAAAAGTAATGCGAAACAACATCACAGAGCACATTGCAATGAAATCTGAAATGTGGGTTAGCGAAACCTTGAGGCAGAACACCAAATTGCCAAGAGACTGTGTTTTTAAATGGAACTGTCTCAGACTTTTCTTTTCACCTACTTGTGGCAGAGTACACTGAATTGCAAACAGAACTACCCAAGCATATTTTAGACTCTTTTTGCAAGTACCAGTGGAATGCCAAATTCAAAATACAGATATCTGTCTGGCACTCACATAGTACCGATACCCACTACAGGCAATATCTGGCACAGCAGCAGATTCATTATGTGACTCATCCTGTTGAAAACAACAATGACTATTCATCTGAATAATAAAATAATAATTGCTGAACCAAGCTGAGCCCTGGTTTCAGACCTTCTCAGGTTTGCACTAAAATAAATACACGGGTTTTCCGAGCCACAGAGGTAAGGTTTAATCACAGTTTAATAGTTTCAACATGCGCCAAGTACAGCATCAGCATGTACTACTGTGAAAATGACAAGAATGATGAGGAACTGCTGTTTGAAAACAAAACAAAACAGATCTGAAATGTAAAAGGATGAATTTTCTGTGCGCAGAAGCTATGTATTTAATACTTCTCCACTGGGAGTCTAAGTTGCTTCACCTTTGGTAAGCTTGATTCATTAGTGTATTAATTGACAGTTGTTCCCTGCTCTAAGTGATTGTTTTCTAGTTCTATTATGTACTGTCAGACAACAGCACATGATTAATTACAAATAAACCAAGAATTAACTTTGCTAACAACTGGATGTCTCAAAGCCTCCTACCTCCAGGAAGGGAAGCCTGCTGCTCACGCGGGCAGGATGCTTTCTGGAGCCTCCCTCGCAGTGTTTCAACACATTCAGCCGCGCTGGTCTCTCAAGAGATTTTGGCTGACATTCATGGCTGATATAAATGGGTTATTTTTTTATTTTGTGCCTTACAAACTGACCCCTTGATGCACACAGTCATATACCAGTGTTGGTCAGTACACAAAACATCTGTCAAATGAGAAATTAGATTATATAGGGAGGACAGCAAAAGGCTATATATCCGCCACTTTACAGACCTTCAGCCTGACGTCCAGATCCCACAGAAAGCTATCTCAGCCCTGCAGCCTTCCAAAGAAGCCTCTGATCAATAGGGAGAAATTAAGATACTTGATTTTGCTGTCAATATAATTAATATGAACTCCGCTTAAGTGAACAGATTATCTATGGTGTCTGAGCTCACCAGAAAGAATTGGAAACTTAACATGTTGCAATACCAAAGATATAAAGGAAGACGGCTGGATAGAGACCTCTGACAGGCTATTTATCACCTACCTCGGCACTAATGGCAGGAGTTCATAACGATTAAGAAGATACATTCTGCCTGAGGTTGAAGTTGAGGTGGTTTAACTTTCTGTTTCAAATCTGTTTGCAATGGATTTCCAGGGCTCTTATAGGAACATTTACTTGAATTGCAGGCCACACAGAAGTCCCTTAATCAAAATCTGAACCTGAACTCCTTCTTAAATGTTCATACCAGCTGGCTGCCTAGTTTCCTATCACTGGGATGAACTACAAACTCTTTTTCTTTTAATAAGTTAGAAAGTTTCTGTCTATATTTCTTTTGGGTTTATCTGAAAATTAATTTCAGTAACTGACATTCCTGAAATTACAACAATAACTCCACAGGGTGTACCCTGTTGCTCTCTTTTTGAGCTTATCAAAACATTGGAATCACCTATACTGCAATAGCTTGCTATTTCTACTGTATGATTTTAAGATATCGTATTTCCAAAGGAATAGAGTTACTGTTACTTAGGAAAAGCACACTTCCATGAGTAAAATATTTTTTCATCAATTTCAATAACATTAACAGAAAATAATTATAACCTCATGGAAAACAATTATGGTCTGCATATTGTGTAGCCAAGATCAATACATCCAAGACAGCTGCACACTGCAGAAATGGAGATCACCAAGTGATTCTTTTAAAACACGGTACACGGAGGAATAACATTTATTCCTCGGAAAGCTATGGTGAACAGTCCTGCTATGTTCATGGTTCACATTTTTGGACAGGTTTAATACAGCCCCTCATAGCAACCTATGGAATTTTAAGTAGATTTCTCCCTTCCCCCCCCCAAAAAAGATAGATTGTACATAAAAGAAAAAGATGATTTACCTTGGCCCATCAAATAATAAACAACAGATGCAGTTAACCCGGCCCTTCAGCTAAAGCTGTTAAAACACACACATCAGCCATCATTTGGGGGCAGTCAGGAAAACAAGAGTAATGAAAATTGGTACTTTGATCTTTTGCACTGAATTTTCTTTGTAAAAAAACACACACTAAAGCAAAAATCTATTGGAAAGCCAAAATAAGTCACTTGCCAAGATCCTCAGACTAAACGGCCATGATTTACATGGCTTCCTTTATTTCCTGGACAATTGGGGTTTTTTTAATAAGAAGTTTTATTCAAAAGAAAGCCCAGCCTACAGCTGTCAAAGGCTGCAAAACCAGAAGAGCCTAAACCCCTGTAACACACAAACAAGGCTCGTTTATTCCAGCTACTGTCGAGAGGCAAATATGAGGCATTTTGCTGGCTGTATTTTTCATTAATAAATATTAAATATTATTTACTAAACTAGCAAGAAAAAATGATGCATAACAAATGACATGTGCACATTCCTGTACTCTGTAACCCTCACTCAAAATTTTAGTAAAATGACAACGTCAGACAACAGCATCCCTGGGACCAGTTTCATAACTATACAAGTAGAAGTTAAAAAGGTGAAAGAATCTCTTGGATTAGCTTTCCTTCTATCACAATACCCTTCTTTTTCTGACAGGATTTTCTCAACTAAGTAACGATTTATTGTCACAAAGCACTAAATACTCATCCAGAAAAAAATCTATTCACTTTTGAGAAGAACATTGTCTGCTTTATCAGAAACATTAATCTAAAAAGTGTTATTAATATTCTGAAAAACATTCTACTTGCATCTTTCCTAATCCATTCCTCCATACACGTTTCTTAATTCAGAGATTATCCTGCTTTTGGGATAATTCTCTACAATCTCATCACATTTCCATACGGTATCTCACTGTGGGTCAAATGCTAAGCCTAACAAAGTTAATCGAGCACCTTTCTTCTAAATAAGGTATACCTGGATCTTAACAGACCTTCCATTGTCCTAGCTCTTTTCCCCTCTTTAACAGTTTTGATCTTTAGTTACATTTCTTCATTGTTGTCTTGCTTCCATGCCTTCACCCTCAACTTCTCTCTGTAAAATCTCCAAAACTGGGAGAAGATGCAGAGAGCAAGCAAGTTCTTCTGCTGAGGAAAAGGAGAAGTGAGGCTTGTGGGTTAAAATGAGCTGAATTCAGTGCATCTTTGTGACACATCCAGAAGTAACAGGCAAGGGTAGATTGTCCCATTAATTTTCAGAAGGAACTCAGCATAAGAAACTCCAACAGAGGAGCCCATATATCAAAGGCACCAAAACATAGGTCTCACTGGCTGCAAGTTATGCAAAACTACCCCTTCCAAAAACTGCTTTGGGACACATGCAATAAAATTAAGTTTGAAAAAAATTCTGCATTTGAAAAAGGAAATGGCTCTGTATATATTTTGGTTGGCTTAAATCTGGTATGCCTAATGTTCAGGCACACAATGGAAGGCTACATGATCCTTTTACTACATTTCACTGCATTTTATAATTATTTCAGATTCCTGGCCATAAGCAATTTTAAAATAACTTTCAAGTAGAATTTGAAGGAATCTCAGCTTTTTCTAAAAGTAACTTGGAGAAATGAAGTAGCAGATGTAGTAAAAGATCAAGTCATCATATCATATCATACATAACTGACAGAACTTTTCGTAATTCCATTTCCCAAATCAGCTACAAAACTTTACTTTTTGCTTTCTCAGGATCCTTCAAGGACCAGAGAGTGAAAACATAAAGGACAAAGGATTGAATAAATGGAATGAAACAAAACGGTGCATTGTGCGTGATGCAGAATCCCTCCTTATCTTTCCAGCTGACATTCAGTGCTGGCAGGGAGCGAGTATCTCGAACAGAAATGAGCCAGAGAAAACACTGCTGAATTCCTCTGAGCTTTAAATCCAGCTTTGGAAACAAACTCACTAGGTCAAGCCCTCTCTTGGGGCATTTTGCAGTCTCCGAAAGACTTGCACTGGCTGGGGTAGGGACTGCAGGAGCTGAGTGGGATGAAAGGGGACAGACGGCTGGGAGCCCACAGGACAAATCGAACCAGACTTAAATCTCATGCTTATAGGAGGACCTATGCATTTCAATATGCATTCAGTTGGAGTTTCATGGAAATTAACATGCATAGGAAGATATACATACAGAATCCAGGACATGGCTACATAACCCATAGTATTGTTTTGGTGTTGCTATAATGTTTGGTTTTCATAAATATCATGGGGTTTTTTGCCTTCCCAATCCCATCCTCCTTTTTTTTATTGTTTAGAACTAAACAAGGAGCAAATTTTGAGCAATCCCGTCTCTTTGGAATCATGCATTGAAACATGACATTTTCCACAAAGACTTTTATTATGCCAAGACTCTAAAAGCAACAGCAAGCAACATGACAGGAGAAGGATCAAGAAAAAGTAAATACGCTAGAATAAAACAGGCAGTGCTGCTGAAGTGCTTCATTTGAAGCACAAGAAGTTCTCCGCATCAGTAGAACACATGCATCTGGAAATCCCTTAATGTACGAATGCCATTGTCTGAGTATAGAAATTTACAGATGCATTGGAACCTGCATACAATTGCACGGTCATTAAATTGCCCTGAGAAACTACAGTGTGCTTGACCCTGCTGCTCACACGACTTCTCAGGGAGCCCTTGCAGTCTACTAAATCATCAGAAAACCAGCCAAGCCAAAAATCCTGAAGTTTGAACTATCTAGTTTCAGGACAGTTGCATTTGGCTACAAATAGCACAAAGCTCAGCACAGGGAATTAAGAGAATATTTTTTTGCTTAGACCACAGCAGGCTCCATGCTACCATAACTATCTGGATATCACAAAGCCCATGTCTGCAGGACTAGCAGCCAAAGCTATCACAGGTATGGTTGTCCAATGCCTCATGCTGGTGACATACTTAAATTACCTTCTTTGAACACTTCCAGCATGCTGACTGAATTTATATATATAACAATTCAGTATAGCTATCACCTGCAGCACTGCAGTTCAGCTGATGGTACGATCCCCACCGTGCAGGTTGGTGAACTCCAGCATCCACCCGGCCATCTGCAACAAGACATCGGTCTCCACCCAGCGCAACACCCAACCTGCTGGAATCCCTGGAGGTTGCAGGCTTGCTCAGAGCACACTGCTTCCAGAAGAGCACCACCTGCATCATACTTTATTCTGCTTGGATCACAGGAGCAGGAGAAGAACAAGACCAAGTCTTGTTTGTAATTCTGGTGTCGCTCTCAATAAAAGCCAAAAGGTCTAAGCAGTAACTAGCCTCTAACGCTTCCCAGCAGCTTCTCAGGATCAGTGGTTAGAAGAAGAGTTTTCCAAGATCACATGTTTAAAGATACATGAAGTCTTAAAGGAACAAAACTAATCCTCACCACATTAAAAATATATCCTAGGATCTAACCCATTCTGAGGCCATAATGCATTTTTCCTCTATTTCCATTTCAACCATTAATGATTACTTAGATATTTGCCAGAGCACCTCATATTCCTCCATTAATGCAGACACTTGCCTCTTTAAGGCAGGGACTGTGTTATTTCACTAAGTACCATGAGCAGTTAGTGTACTGCATAAATAATGGAATTTATACTGACTTGTGAAGGACACAGGACCCAGGTAGCTAGGTATCTTCCCAAAAAATCTATTACCATTGTCAAAATCTGTGCAGTCAAGTTTCATAGGGCAGAGAATTTAAGGAATAGATCGGTCTCTAGCATAACCTACATTTTTCCTTAGATGAGAAATATTTGGCAGTGCCCACAGACACATTAGCTATCAACGGACCAGCGTCCAAAAAATTGGTACAGAAAGGATGTGCCCTGGAATCACCTGTTTTGCGACTGCTCCTGACTGAGAGGAAGGGCAGAAGGAAGTCTCTGCGCTATTTTCTGACCAAAGTCACAAATATTAAGGGTGAGATACCTTCACGTCAACCCTTCACAATGTTTCCCCTTCCAACAAGCTCTGGATCTTGGGTATCAGCACTTTACCACTCTGTTATCGGACGGGCCACATGCATTTTGGGGGTTGGTATCATTTGGGATCTTCTGCATCTTGCCTATAGCACAACAGAGGATGCCTCCCAGCAGGAGCCTGTGCTCATGCGGGCTCAGTTGTAAGGAACATTTCCCAGAAAAAGCCCAATATCCCATCCCCTCCATACTGTCAGGTGACTTTCACTTTTAAAGAGGCACCATCTATATGACTAAGACACTTCTCCTACTATGCAATCCCAGGCAGAACTCTCACCCATCAAGATGTTAGAAACTTGTGATGTGTTTTAAATGGGGGAGAGCATTTACGAGATAAAAAAACAACCACAAAACAAAAAATAAAACCAAAAATCTGCGACTTAGTCCAAGATTTCAGCTGATGCTGCACCTGACCTGCAGTGTGTTCTCCAACAAGTCACCTGCGGTCTACCTTTGGGCTAAACAACATGAAGATCTCAATACTGAAGAATTTCAAAGTGTACGGAGATAAAACTACACAAGAAAAATTGATAATATAAAAATCACCACCAATAAAAGCATTCTGCCAGAAGCCAGATATCATCCTTGACAATATTTCAGTGCCAGAAGACTGCAAGCAAGCACAGACTATGACCCAAATTATATGCCTCGTCAGTCTAAGTACAAATAAATCAGAGTATCCACCAGCTTCAAACCCACACCAAATTAATGTTTTCTGTAGCAACACAATCCTCACTACTGCACTGACAAACGTTTAAGTAAAATGTGCTTTAGGGGAATATTTTGTTGCCTGCTTATTATAGAACAAAAGACTGGTTTAGATTCATTTTCGTAATGCTAAATACTAGAGTAACTTTAGCTCACGGTTGTTTAGCAAATTTGTGCTTTAGCTGCTGCCCTGCACATTTTCTCAGGGTAGATGAGGAGTTACAAAATATACACAGTAAAATCTGATAATACCATTTTCTCTCTTTTAACTGTGTTTATTTAAAAAACAAAACAACAGCAAAAAAACCCCAACAAAACCCCAAAGAACCCTAAAGAGAGAGCTTCTGGAAATTTGATAAGACAGTCAGGTGAGACACCAGAAAAAAAACTTCCCCCAACATGGCCCAAGATTAATAGAATTACACTGAGATAGACTTTCCTGGGAACACTATGGAACATCCATCACCAAAGATCTGGGGGAAAAAAAAGGTTAAACAAACACTTGACAGGCAGAGCATCAGCATAAGCCAACACAGGCTGATACTGCCCTGGGACAGCAGGGCACACTAAACTACCTCTTGAGAGACCTTCAAGCCTATTTTTCTGTTATTCTAAATTGTATTTGTGTGTGTTTTTCCCCACAAAAGTCAAACCTACATAGCCCAAGAGAAAGTCAGTATTTACTTTCAAGATATAAAAGAAAGTGCGCCTCTGGGTTGGTAGAAATGGGGAATATTAAGAACTTCAAACACAGCCAAGTGGATAGTCCTATTTTCAACATTGGTTTGAATATATTTCACATTGCTGCAAAACTCTCAGATAGAGAAATATTTTCTGAAAAAGCAGGTTGCTTATGGTTCATCCCATACACAAGATGTTACAGGATGATTTTTATGTAAAGTTGCATCTGCCAAAAGAATGAAGCTGAGCAAATAAGCGTGGGTTCTTTCAAACGGTCACATTCCTACTTCTCAGTGCATCAGTACTTCCAGTTATGAGCAAATCACGTGCACACAAAGGATTTCACCTCATATTGTTTCAGAAGAGCTTCCACATCATGGCAGCTGATGCATGCACTGCCAATGGGCTCTCCTCACCATCGATTAATATGTATGGACTAAAGTTTGACGGAATAGTTGTAAAAGTTTCTCAAAGTAGAGAAGTAAGGAAGAAGGTATGACGGGAATTCTCCAAGAGGTAAGAAGGTATGCAGGAGGTCTTTGCACCTCTGCCTTTAACGTGTCCATCAAACCTTCCTACAGACCAGAGGGGACTTTTCTGTCGCGCTGCAGTTACTGAGATGGGGTTGCCATGTGGAGTGATAACCCCAGCCTCGAAAGACCAGCGTTCATTCTGGGAGAGCAACTGCAGTGTTGAAGTCTTTCAGGCTAATAACAGTTTAAGATATTATTCCTGTATGATTTCTAGAGCCAAAGACTTGTATAAATTAGTCATGTCATGAAAAATCTGAATTATGTGTTGCATGGTGCAGCAGAGGGTAATATACAGACCTTTATTATGTAATAAAACAATTGTGTGCCGGGGAGATATTTATGGCATAATCCTGTATGCCCTCATAGTACTCTTCGGAAACATATAATTTAATACACACTGTATATTTTGTCTCTGTGTGTTTACATTTAAAGTAATGCAAACTTTATTCTCTAAAATCCCAGTAATATATCTGGATAGGTTATTGCCTGGCACACCGGTAAACACCACCAGAAGCCATCCACTCTTGAAAAGGCCACTTACTGCTAGTGACTCATTCTGCATTTCTTTAATATTTTTCTTTTTAAGTCAGAGCAAGCTTCCCAAATGCTTAATGAGTAGGCTCTAAGGCTTTAATTTTCAGCCAATCCTAACTTTATTACAAAAGTTTATCAAGCCATAAACACACTACTTCACTACGCTGCCGTGTTTTTATAAAGTAGTTTATAAAAGGTGACATCTGGCAAAGAGGCAGATCTATAAAAATCATGCTGGTGGATGTAGTGTCATTTTTTCTGCCATCCTCCCAGAAAGAGTAATATTATTTTGACACACACATTCATCCCCACTGTCAAGCTTCTATTTTTATAGTTAGCTTACTGCACATATCCTCAAGCTATACAAAACCTTTGGGCGAATGTAAAGATTGACATTTCTGCATATTTATTATAACACTTATTTTAGGGGTTGACTTTGCCTGATAGGATTTTTCCAAGTACAATGTCATTTTCATGACAATACACTTTGTTCAGAAACAATAAATAAAGATGCACAATAAGTCATGAAAGGCCAAATATGCACGGACAAGTTTACAGCAGCTCAGCTTGGCGAGCCCTACATTTGTCCTTCTTTAATATTTTATCAGACGTGTGAACTGTATGTTGGAGTTCAGTACAAACTTCAGTGTATGAAACATAATGAAATCTCTCTAGGACATTACAGACTCTAGCAGAGCATAATTTTAATACTGCAGAGTTTTTAGTTCTGACATGTTGGGAAATATTTTTTTCCAAAGAGTTCAGCTTTTCCTATGTTTGTGTTGGCTCAAGCACAGCCAGAACATCAGCAAGTGAAAGATCACTGAAATCAGGAGGCTGATGAAGCACTTTTCGTGATTTAATTACAGCAAATAACTGATTAATCTCTGCTATGTCTCTTAGGTTATCTACTAAAGTAGAGGATATGAATCCCAACGTACCTCAGAAAGGTTGTTTCATTTGATTATGGATAATTACTTGCTTTCTCTAGTTGTCCTCCAATACGATGGATACTTTATTTTTTAAATGTCAAGTCTATCATCATTCACCTCTATTGAAAGTTAAAACTAAAATATTTAGCTTTAAAGCAAATTCACTGTTCTTGAAAAGACTTTTTAATGCCCTTTCCCAGTATGTAAATAAGGAATGGAAGTGTGTTTTCACACCAGCAATCCAGAAATTGAAATTCCTTGACTGCTTTTGAACATGACACTGATGTAGACGAAATCAAGAATAGCACTAGAAGTCTATTAACAACAGCATTATTCTGCCATCAAAAGGGTTCAATACTAAAACATTCCTGAGCAGAGATCATTATTGGCAGTTCACTAAATGATAAGTTGGGTTAGAAGCAGAATTTTGATCCTTAAACAGAGCACTGTCTTTGAAGCTGATGAAAAACATTTTAGGCTGTACTTTTTAACGCTCAATTCAAACCAAAGAATCTCCCAGACCTGCTAAGAAACCAACGTCACCCTCTGGATCATTCACTATAATTGTGCTACAGATCAAGGCTTGTTTAACTTGATTGTTTGAGGTCAAAAAGAACGATTCAATATGGTTTTTATTACTGTTGTCATTGCCCTTTTGCTGATGCTATTTTCAGATGCAATTAATCATAACATCCCACTTTCTAAGACCCCGATTCCACAGCTGCACATGAATAGTCACATCTTCGCATCTGTATGATGCCTCTATAAGCTTCAATTACAGAATTGGGGACTATTTTGCTCTCTAATTAAAATAACTTCCATTTGAGCGATATAAGGAAGGACCTCAAGTGCACTAAGCCTGGAGTTTCATAAGATTCAAGCCCCTAGGGCACAAGTAAGTGCAAGAGAGTGTAAAGGAATAGGAACCCACTAAGGGGGTGGAAGTAACAAAATTCACCCTGAATCCATCTTCACATCTGCTGCTATAATGTCTTTTCGTCTTTGTATACAATCCATGGTTAAAAACAGGACTTCAAAAATACCAGAATACATACCTAATTGTACTGATATATGTATCTATCTATATATTTAGGTACTGCTGTCTTTTCCAATCTGCCAGGCTACCTTCACAAGGTACAGTCATACCTAATTTATGTCTACATGCTCCCTTTGACCACTGCACTATAATTAATACAGAAATGCTAACTCTGAAATGCTATTTACTGTCTACACTGCCTGTGCACTTACCAGGCACTTGGAACAACACACCACTTGCAATTATTCTGGCATGATCGGGGGAATCATCTCCTTTAAGCAAAAATCTTGGGCAGTGTCTCTATCTTTCAATATCATCAAATGCAAATCAGCACGTTATGTTTGCATGGTGAGTAAGGGAAAAAGGGCATACTGACATAAATGTGAAAATATTACAGGAACATTAGAGAGGGTATTCTGAAAAGACTAGATTAAAAAATACTTTGCAGAAGAGTCATGTAAATATAATGCACTAGGGAATGCTCTTTATAGATCTGATCTATTTTTGATTAGTTTTGCGGTAGTTTGCACGGCAGTACATTGTAGAGTCATGGCAATCAAGGACTGGAAGTATTATTACCTAAAGTCAGCAATAATGAGAACAGAACCTTTAATTTCAAACCATAAGATAACACATTGATTAATAACCATGGGATGATTAGTCAATCCAAGACCTTAATGCACAATGGAGAAATTCATCCATTATCTGTTCAATGTAATTCTTCTTTCATCTTGGTGACTTTAAAAACAACCAAGGAAAATTACTGTCCCTCAGTAAAGGCTTTTGAATTTCATATGCATTTAATTAGATAACTGCCAGCCCAAGGACAGGAACCATGACAAATAGTTGTTCTTTTCAAATTAGAAGAATAGACTGTTCAATGAGCAATATTGATGTTCTCTTGTACTGAGTTATACAAGAGTTCTGCTACTACTTCCTTTAATTTATCTAACCTTTTTTAACATTTAATTAGTTTTTTAACATTGTTTTAGTTATATGTGCTAGTTGGTCATTTTAAAAAATGGTGCTAGCAGTAACGGTACCTGCACAGACATAAACACATACCCCCCAAAAAATTATTGGAATTAGGTATGAAAGTACAATTTACACAGGAAAAAGAGCATCAGAAATTAAGAGGTCATCTTTATGTTAGTAGAAAAACAGCAGTTAATCCTGTTTAATCTGTTTAATTGCTTCAATAGCCATAGCAATAAAGATTAGCTGGCTGTGAAATACTAACCGTAAAACAAAGGAGGATCTTTTTTACATTTTTGGTCCTGAGGTGTTTTCTGCTTTTGTGGAATGAGCATAGAATGGAGGAAAAGGGTTTTTTTCCCCTTAAATCCAGACAGTCCACCTCCTTCTTCCCTGCAACATACACATATAATCTTAAGACTGCCTAGCAGACGAGGGATGGTTTACTTATTAATAGGAGGAACCTCTCCTATTGCACAAGGGGTTAAGACTTGACCATCCCAAGTTTGGTACAACAAGAGCCCTTTAGATGTAAAAGGTCAATGACAAAAATAACATCAAAAGACAACTCCTGAACAGCTTCCTCTGCTTTTCAAAGGCAAGTTACTATGAAGTTGTGATGCTAGTCTTGTCCTACCCAGGCTACTGAGAAAATAATTTTCACCTGTCATTTGCCTGTTCTCTGTAGTAAGAACACAGGAGCTCCCAGATTAAGCACCCAAAGGGCTATGCTACAGCACCAACACTCAACTGCAGAGCCAACATACACCATTCTTGGTGTCTGCTTGCAATGATCACTCCAAAGAAGATTATAACAGCTCTCTCAGCCTGCAACACCCTCCTAAACTGCCTCTTCCCGAGCTTCCCCACTGCAGATACAGGATCCCAGCTACTTGCAAAACCTTCCTTATGATTAGAAAAACCACGACAGCCACGGCCATGCTAGCTGCTGCCATCCCNGCTGCAGAGACAGGATTTCAGCTCCACTCTTGCCAGGTACTTGCAAAACTTTCCTTACGATTAGAAAAACCACGACAGCCATGGCCATGCTAGCTGCTGCCATCCCCCCCAGCCTGGCTTTAACTTACAGTCGTTCAACCAGCCAAGCCTCACAAGCAGCCTGGGCACGTCTTGCTGGGAGCTCCCAAGGAGCAGTATTGACTACCCCCAGAAGTGAATTTGGCCACTGGCTTCCCTAGAGCTCTGGGCACAGATTTTCTGCCCACAAGGAGATTAATTGCATTCAGTAATCACCTGTCAGACATGTTTGCCTCAAAGGAAACCTTTCATACATTAGGTGTCAGATCTGAAATAATTTATTCCTGAAAGAGTTAAGCTCACAGTTCATTTTATTTGACAAGTAAAATGTCGTGCTCTCTAAACATGACATACCGATACCCAGTGATAAAATATTTCCCAATCTTTATCCCATTTTGATAATTCACTGTGTGCATTACACACAATCAAGCTGTACAGGTTTCAGAGGGATTCTGAGCACATCGCTCAGACTGACAGAGCAAGTATTCCAGACAATTGGCTCCCCGAGGGTCAAGACAGTGATGCTCAATCAGGATTCAAACGGGTCATAAACCCTTCATGGATCTCGCTCAAGTGGGTGGTGATGTCTCCCTGGGGCAGCTCATCATTTTCTGCTACAGTCAAGCACTTGTCATTACAGACAAACTCCCCGTCAGTCTTAGGCACTCATTTAATCGAGTCTTAGTGAGAACAGCAAATATTATCAGAGCCACAAAAACCCTAAAGAGACAAATATATTAATCATAACTGCTATGATGGTAATTTAAGACACTCTTAGAACTCTGCTGGTGGTCCTTATACTATGACTGCTTTTTAATGTAGACTCAGGTTTTCAAACCTGGGTGCTGAAGTCAGGCACTGCCATTTGGATTTCAGCTCCTCAAGATCAGTGAACAACTACTGAGAAGAAAGGAGTACCAGACTACCCAGTTGCTGAGTATGGGAACTGGGAGCATGGTGGAGCACACCTGAATGTTGGAGATCATTCATCAAAAACAGGTCAGGGTTCAAGCCCTAATTTTGAGCACACGAAGAGGAAACTAGTCTTCGAACATCCAGAAATGCTCAAAATAACTCAAAACTTTTGCTTTTGCGACAGTTCAGATAACCTGGCATATAACCAAGGCAGCTACAACACACTATAATCTTGAAATAAAAACCTAACACAATCCTGGCAGCTCGGTACACAATGTTTTTATTGTATTGTTTTTATATCTAATTATGCTTCTATGGGAAAAAAAGGGGGCAAAAAGAAAAAACTGAAAATATTGTTATGCACTACAAAAGGATCATGATAATCTAACATTAGGCTTGACTGGTGTTAGAAAACCTTCCACACAAAGCTCGGTGGAGGCAAAGGTAGGGAATGTTGCCTTTCCCTACACCATCCTACAACCACACAATTCCACACTCATAGAGTCCCAAATTTAATCTAGCTCTGAATCTCTGAACTGCTATAAACAGCTAGAGTTTTTATGTTCAGATCATGTTTTAGAGTAACGCCGAACACATGATAATTTATTTCTGGGGTTGCTGTAGCATGCAGAATGAGCTCCTCACTCATTTAGCTGCACACGCACAGGTATAAACTCGAGAATAGAATTTTTTTTTCGCCAGCAAAAGAGTCAGACAATATAAGAGTGATGTCATGTTCCCACGAGGACAAAAAAACCCACAGTGATATAAATCAAGTGTTCTGCTTCAACCTAAATAAAATACTGAAAAAAAAAAAAGCAATAGGGTTTCCAACATTGCCTTTCCAGCTGGTTCTGGTCCTTGTAGAATCTGTATCTCCGTTTTCACTCATGACACACTTCTCTCACTATCTGCTAGTTTTCTCTTGGCTTCCTGGGGAATTTCCATGCCAACATACACAGGGACGCAGTGGTGCAAATCAATAAACCAGCCAGGCTCTGCCTTTGCACCTAATCTCCAGGAAGCCCAGTTAATCTACACAGCCCCAAACCTTTTGCAATTACAGGGGGGTCTAGCGGCTCGACCGATACATCTGTTTTCTCCAGGTATGTTCCCCATAGAAAAGCTTAAACATAATTTCTGCCTGGCTTCCCTAAGGGACGGCTGGGATTCCCATGAGCTTAAACTGCTTACACATCAGAGAGCTGTGTTTAGCACCCATCAGTTCCTTTCACACGCTGACAGTCACACGCCTATATAGGTACCTTAGAGGCCTCAATTTTCTCTCTGTCTGGAAACAGGCAAGTTATCCTTATTACTTCAATTCTAAACCCTATTTCCTTCACACTGCACATTTATCAGAAAATTCAGGAATATCTAAAATAAATTTCTACATAGCAGGTGGATAAAATACATTTTATTAATGTAAAATTGTTGTAAGTTGAAAATCTTGTGACTTATGCTCCAAAATAGTAAAGCATAAATCAAAGTAGCATTTAGCAGGATAAACTAATCAGAAGCTGGATTTCAATAATGGGGTTTTACAAGCTACTTGTGCTCAGTTTTCAACGCTAATATCAGGAGCACAATAAAGAGAAACGAAGCTCATGTGGCCATTGCTGTTATTACATAAGCTTCTTGATCCTAAACTTCTTGACACTTTTCTTCAAAGACCTCATATCTGATCAATACCCCTAACTAAACAGGCCTGAAAATCGATCTCTGTTTTGAATCCCCCATATTTAATAAAAAAGAAAGAAACTATTGCACATGAAACAAAAAACACATAACCCCAAAGCAATCTGAAACCTTTTTACAATACTCAAGTTACTGTAAACAGATTCAGTGACCTTATTAAATAATAGATAAGAATGTGTTATATACATAGTGACCACGTCAGAAAGCTCTGAAAATAATATACAGCTAATCCTATACAACTAAAAATTTAATAAGCATTGAAAAAATTACAATGTTAGATATTAAAGTGCTGTCCAGCAAAGTACACAAGTTTTGGATTGACTTAACTGCTCAAAGTATTTGTGTAGTCTGACTTACTGGAAAATAACTACTCATAAGAATAAATCTGATCATGTAGTTCTCTTCCAGTTTAATCTGGAGCTTCATTTCCTAAACTAGTACAGGTAGGAGGAGAAAGATTATCCTTATTATAAAGAACTCCACCAAAATTCAGAAGACATTAAAAAACAAACCCATCTCAGATCTGAAAAGAGCTGTAATTGCCCAGTGATAAGAAACCTAGAAATGCTGCAGAAGTTTAAACTGGACAAGCATCAATCAGGTATCATTTAGGCTCAGCTGAGCATCCCTTTGGCAGAGGGATAAACTGGATAAACTCTCAAGGTCTCTTCCAGCCTATGAATTTTGTGAAGTGATTTGGGATCTATAAAGACAAAATCCATCATATAAACATAAAAGGGCAAAAATCCTGCTCTTTCTCTAGTGTGTGCAAGGCCCCAGACACAGTGGGAGAAATGAGATTTCACTTCAAAAGCATAAAAAGCTTTAGTGCAAAGCCCAGTGCCACGATCAAAAGGAGGCCTGAGGTCTTGGATGGGATGGGACAGAAGGGAGCCTACCACTGCTCCTGCAAAGCAGGCAACAAGGAGGGACAAGGGGACACACTCTTGCAAAATAACTAGGCACCATATCATAGGAAGTGTCATCTCTTGAATTCTTGCAGATACAAGCAAAAGCAACTTGCTACCCGGATCCACACTAGATGAACACATCCGTGAACAACTGGGACAGAAACATTCATGGGCTCATCCTTAAAACTCTGGCAAAATGCTCTAAGAGATTTACATGTGAAACCACAACCAGACTGTATAATATTGGGGACTAAAGTAATTTTAAGATGAGAAAATATTTTTCTACCCAGGGTTTTTTTTCTTGATGCCTGTCTTTTATGATAATAAAACTACAACACCAGGTCTTTATTTTCCATGTATTTGAATTCCCAGTGTCCCAAAAACAAAGGAACAAAATATGATTGCTTGAGATTTTACCAAAATACTAGAATGAACATGCACTTCATTGTGTCACTAGGGAGTATCCAGTAAACTTATAATTGAATAGAAAAATAGCGCATTAAGTTTACAGGTTTCTTTTCATAAACAAGTTACATTTCTCTTGGCTAATAACAATATTTCAGATTGATCCACACGTAGCAGGATATTGCTGTGTTGCAAAAACACAAGAAAAATAGAAATATTTTAAAACATGAACCCTAAAATAAATACAGGAATAAAGCAGCATTTCAAAACCATGTGTTCATTTAACTATGAAGTCTGTCAGCTCAATGTCTCTTGTGCAACTCAACACTTTTTTAACACACTTGCATTTTGCCTGGCGTCAACTCCTTCAGGCTCCTTTCTGGAGTTCACCACAATAATCCCATGCTATAGGGGGGCTTACCACACTGCAGACCATTTAAGTGGTGATGGCAATTCATCCCCAGCCACAACCACAGAATCTACCGTGTTGGGCTAGAGCAGCTCTTTCTGTTGGAGTGCTTGCACACGTTCATGATAACTTCATGTCTAGCACTTAAGACTACATACACTCTTACGAAAACAGGTGTGAAGGGCACTGAAAAATGTAATGAAAAGGCAAATAAATGAATGAAAAAAAAAAGCACAAGAGAGGTAAGCATTGCTGACAACTGAGTGTCAAACTTTTTTTTTTTTTTNTAGCAGGATATTGCTGTGTTGCAAAAACACAAGAAAAATAAAAATATTTTAAAACATGAACCCTAAAATAAATACAGGAATAAAGCAGCTGTTCAAAACCATGTGTTCATTTAACTATGAAGTCTGTCAGCTCAATGTCTCTGGTGCAACTCAACACTTTTTTAACACACTTGCATTTTGCCTGGCGTCAACTCCTTCAGGCTCCTTTCTGGAGTTCACCACAATAATCCCATGCTATAGGGGGGCTTACCACACTGCAGACCATTTAAGTGGTGATGGCAATTCATCCCCAGCCACAACCACAGAATCTACCGTGTTGGGCTAGAGCAGCTCTTTCTGTTGGAGTGCTTGCACACGTTCATGATAACTTCATGTCTAGCACTTAAGACTACATACACTCTTACGAAAACAGGTGTGAA